>PVLA01009099.1:55657-84098 GCA_004027455.1 Hydrochoerus hydrochaeris
TGGTTGCACCAGTCTACACTATCACCAACAGTGCAGAAGAGTTACTTTTTCCCCACAGCCTCTCCAGCATTTGTTGTTGGTAGTTTTGTTGATCCTGGCCATTCTTTCTGGAGTGAGATGGTATCTCAATGTGCTTTTAATTTGCATTTCTCTAATGACCAATGATGATGAACATTTTTTCATGTATTTATTTGTCATTTGTATTTCTTCATCTGAGAACTGTGTGTTCATCTTGGATGCCCATTTTTGGATTGGGTCTTTGAATTTTGGGGGTCTGATTTTTTTTTAAATTCTTTACAAGTTCTAGACAGAAGTCCTTTGTCTGAGGGACAGTTCACTAAGATTTTTTCCCAATTTGTAGGCTTTCTTTTCACTCTGCTGGAAATTTCTTTGGACATGCAGAAACTCTTTAATAAGATATGATCCCAGTTATTGATTCTGGGAAGTATTTCCTGTGCACTTTGGTTCTTGTTCATGAATTCTATATGTACCCCTATGTCTTCAAGATTTTTACCTACTTTGTCTTGCAACAGATTTAGTGTTTCTGTTTTAATATTTAGATCTTTGATCCATTTGGATTTTAGTTTAGTACATGGTGATAGGCATGGGTCTAATTTTAGTTTTTGGCATATGGATAGCCAGTTTTTCCAGCACCATGTATTAAAGAGACTGTCATTCTTCCAGTGAACAAGCTTGGCCCCTTTATCAAAGATAAGGTGGTTGAGTGTGTTTGTAGTTGTATCTTCTAATCTATCCCATTGATCTTCAGGTCTGTTTTTATTCCAATACCATGTTGATTTTATTACAGTAGCTTTGTAGTATAACTTCAAGTCAGGGATTATGATTCTGCCTGCCTTGGCTTTGCTGCTTAGAATTGCCTTTGCTATTCTGGGTCTCTTCTGGTTCCAGATGAATTTTAGGACTGATTTCTCTAGATCTATGAGGTATGGTAGTGGTATTTTCATTGGGATTGCATTGAATGCATATAACAATTTTGGAAGAATTGCCATTTTTACAATATTTATTCTTCCTATCCATGAACAAGGGATGTCTTTCCATTTTCTGAGGTTCTCTTTGATGTCTTTTTTCAGGGTATTATAATTTTCCCTATACAACTCTTTTACAACTTTTGTTAGATTAGTTCCTAAGTATTTCATTTTTTTGGATGGTAGTGTGAAGGGTGTGGCTTCTCTTATTTCTCTCTTGGTGATTTTGTTGTTAGTGTATAAGAATGCTATTGATTTTTGAGTATTGACTTTGTAAACAGCTGAGTAGTTCTCTACTGCACATAAGTATCCTGTCTTTCCTTCCTATCTGCAGGTCGTGGTCGAGTTGCTCCTATTTCTCTCTGGTTCCCTGTCACATAGAGCATTGTTTTCTCATTTGATTTTCAGTCCATAAACCCTCTCTCAGGTTGATTATAGTTCCTATACAGAGCATCTTAATGGACTCTACTTCCTGATCTACTCTGCCTGTCTTTTTTTTTTTTTGGTGTATCAATGTCATCTGTTAGAGATTATAGCCAAACTTCTCTGCTTCATTTCTGCTCTGCTATTTTTCTGCCATTGTTTGTCTAGCTTTCTCCTTTAATCTACTGCTTGCCCCATTCATTGAGGCCTTTCTGCCACCTTTCCTAAAATCCTGGTATTTCTTTTTCTGTCTCTAGAATGTCCTTCAATATTCTCTGTAGGATTGGATTAATGGTCACAAATTACCCCAGTTCCTCTTTTTCATGGAAGCATCTTGATTCTCCATTAATTTCTAGTGACAGTTTTGCAGGGTACATCAATCTGGGCTGAAGGTTATTTTCTTTTAGGGCTTGGAATACTTTGCTCCAAGTTCTTCTTGATCTGATGGTCTATGTTGAGAAGTCTGCTTTGATATTGATGGGCTTACCTTCATAGGTAATCTGTTTCTTTTCTCTGACAGCTTTTAATATTCTGTTTTTATACTGAATTTCTGGTATCCTGATTGTTATATGTCTGGGTGTAGCTCTGTTTTGGTTGTAGGTGGCTGGAATTCTGTATGCCTCACACAACAGAATATAATTTTCTTTTCCCATGCTTGGGAAGTTTTCCTTAAATATTTGCCTGAACAGCCTTTGTAATTCACCTGTTTTTATTCTTGCTTCTTTGTTCATGTTTCTTATTCTTAAGTTATAGATTCCCTTGTCATCTTCTAGCCTTTGTATGATTACTGCCTGTTTCCTTGTTATTTTTAAGAGATCTTTCCTTTCATGATCACACATTGCAAACTTGTCTTCAAGTTTTGATAGTTTATCCTTAGTTTCTTTTAAACAGTTTTCCCAGCTTTCAATGGAGCTTTTAATTTCCTGGTAATCTATTTGAATCTGCTTCATGTATTCTAGATTTTCTTTATATTCTTTATCAAATGTTTCTCTTCTTTTTGTGTGTCCCTCCCTTCTTCTGTCTGTCCTCTTGAGAGGTGCTTAGTGTTTCTTTTATTAATCTACCTACATCTTGCTTTACCGGATTTAATGTTTCAGTTTTGAGCTCATCTACAAGGTCCCAAAGATATCTCTGAATGTCCATTGAATCTGTGTCTGATGTTCCATGTTTGCTACCCTTAGTCTCTTGTTTTTCCCTCTCCTGGATTAATGTTCTCATGGTTTGGGGTTGGGGGCTTTTTCTTGTTGATTCCCTCTCTTGTTATGTTTTTGGTTTCTTCCATACAGGTGTATAGTGGAGGTCTCAGCCCCTTTCCTTGTTGGTTATGGTTCTTCTGAAGCATACTGGTGAGGGATTTCTGCCCTGTCCTCTTTGCTCTTGTCACTGAGGTGTAAGCAGAGGCTGTTTATGCTGGCCTCTTCACACTGGGCCAGGCAAACTTCAGGGGCCTTCACCAGGTTAGTGTGTACTAGGTGTAGAGAATCCATATAGCATGGCTTATTGGGTCCCAGTCAGGGGCATTACCCAGGCCAAGCAAATCCCACAAATATGCTCTGGGGAGGGAGCAACCAACTGAAGTCACTGCTGTTCCTAGTTCAGGCTCCTCCTGCCCAATTCCAACATTTGGTCACCCCCTTCCCATGGAGGTATCTTATTCCCAGCACTGACCATGGATTAATGAAGGTCCCTTCCTGACTCCATTCTCTATTGGGCTCACCAACCCCTGACTTCAGCATGGCTGTGGCTCCTGTGAGTTGTGGCAAGAGCTAGTTTGGGTGGCTCTGAGGGTCACAGTGAAATCACTGTTTCTGCTAATTTTAGCTGTTCCAATTGTAGTCCTGAGACTGCATGTTTGATGAGCTTTTTTCATTTTAGTTTCTTCCCTGTGTCAAGAGGATCCATCTCCCTCTGTCTGGATCTCTCCAGGATGTTTTATTCTGGCATATGAGTTGTTTCTACTCTATGGTTTTTTAAAGATTCAGTGTGGGCAGCAGAAGTTGTGTCAGCTGGCCACAGCTGCAGTCATGTGGAGCTGAGAGGAGCCAAGTCCACCCTATGGCTCCACGCCAGGTCATTTTCTTATGCAACAGCATATCAAAGTTCAAAGATACTAGTAATACTACTATAATTTAAAATCCTTTGGTTTGACAATCAAAGAGAAAATTAGTCTGTAGACATGTAGAATAAATATTGATGAACTTACATCTGTATAAACATATTATGCTATTACATTCTGATTATAATTGTGCTTTACGTTTGTCATAGGAAACTAATGGAAATGTCTTATAAACTCTAAGATTTATAGAACTCATAGAAAATAGAAAAGAGCAATTACCTTAAAAACAAAAATCACAGTTTTGTTCTTGAATCCCAAGAACAATTGTATATCACAGCATTTTGACAAAAAACTTAAAAATATAATAGTCATTTAAATAGCTTAACTTTAAGACAGCACCAAACTTAAGGCAGGAACTGGTAAAGAGGTCTAGAATAAATAATTTGTTTTAGTTTTATCACTATTTTATATATTTATGTCTAAGCATAAAACATTAAATCTGAATGTAGTGCAGAACAAATAATGCAGGCCAGAGTTTTCAGAGGGTCTGTATCTCTAATTGGTGTAGATAATGAGAAAATTGAATATAATTAACACCAGTTGTTGAGTATTATGTAAGCCAAAGAATAAAGACAGCGTTGCAATGAAGAGTCCATTCAGACTATGGATTCATCTTAAACTATGAAGGAATAATCTTGGGCAAACCACTTGCACTCATTAGTTCTAAGCCACACCATCTGAAAAAGGTGTTTGAGAATGAGGCTAGTCAGATCCTTAGTACTGAAAATTTTGAGTTATTAGTCAGATTTTCATAGCTTGGATTACAAAAAGGAACAACAATCCTTCTGATCAGAAAAATCCAAGACTCCAACCACTTTCAGACATCATTAGCTTCAGAGTCTCAGAATTTTTGTAGAATCTGCTGTATCTCTCTACCATTACTTTCACTTCTGGTTCCTTAAAGTATTATCCTATTGTTTTCCCAGTGCTAGGGGAAAGTCCTGAAGATCTGATTCTGATATTTTCCACAGAAGACAAGAGACAGCTTCTTTCAGAATAAATCTTGAATTTAAGCTCATATCTGCATTAACTTCCATAACCAGGAGAGTCAAATTCTAGTGTCCTTTTTTCAGTTTGTCTGTGGAGATGGAAAGTGCCAGGATTTCCCCAACATAACAACTAAAAATGATGAGGACAGGATTTACAGACCAGACAGGGTGTTCTTTATCTATACAAATAGTTGTTCAGAAGTTTAGACAGCTATATTTCACTGTTATTTAAAATAATAATTTCAGGTTTCACATTGTATTGTTCATCCTTCTTATTCTAAAACTCTTGTTTCCCCTTGCCTCAGCTTAGGAATAGGAAAAAGAAAAGGGAAACAGTATAGGGGTTAATACTACTGGAATCTCTTCCATGTGATTTTAGCTTTCCTAGGAACACTAAAAACATTAGAGATAGCACTATATATTTAGTAGAGTCAATTTTCTGTCAACTGCTTTTTTAAGTCTTAATATTCACATGACTCACCTCAGAGTTTTAGCAGTGACTCCCCAAATCTCACCACAATCCCTTCAAGCCAGTCCCTTACACTGTAGCTTGTCTTCATTGAGAACATTTTGGTAAAAATGGAGATTTAAGAGTTTGGGAAGTGTAGTTCAACAGTGGTGTGCTTACCTAGAATGCATGAGAGTTTATGCATGAGAGCTATGGTAAATGTCCTACACCATAATAGGTAAAAAAGAAAAGTAAGATTGTGTTAGGAAATTAAAATAATTTTAATTTGTGTTTCAATTTTGTCAAGCAATGGCATCCAGTGTTTGTGAAAGCATATTCAGCACTGCTCTCTGTGAAGCAATAAATGTTCTCTCCCAATGGCTGAAGTAAATTAACTCAAATTATTACCAGTAACATGCTCTGCCATGATGTTCCTAAAGATTCTCTTTAGTACTCTTTATTGCACTTTCTTCTCATTTCAATCTCTTAAATGGACTGGCTTCCTCAGATATTCTATGAGTTATTAATATTTACTCTTGATAGAAATTTAATATTTAGTTATACAGTAAGAAACTATTACCTTTAGACAGTCATGATTACAGAATCTATAGTAATAAAATGTCAATTTCAAAAGTTTTCTTCATATATGGAAAACATTATAGTGCAATTTTGCTTTATCTACATCACCAGAATTCTTAGAAAGTCAAAATGTATCCTACACAGGAATTTCCTCACTATGTTAAAAGCACATCTTTCTGTGAGACATGCATTTCATTATATAAATTTATTATGAGTTTCTTAGAAATGTGCTTCTCATAAGTGTTTTCAGAAGCAGCTCACTTAGATAAGAATGGAGAAGAAGATATAAAACTGTTTAAAGTGGTAAAACAAAACAAAATTAAAACCTTTAAAGAAGCAAAACAAAACAAACTCGTCATTCTATTACCATATTATAGATTCAGAGGCCAGCAAATTCTCAGTACAGAAGTTAGAACCTCCGTAATCTCAATATCCAATGCATGATGAAAATAACTGTAACCAATCCAGGTTAAACAGTTTGTGTCAGTTCTTGCTAGAACTGTAAAGAACTCAACACTCTGCTGAAGGTCAAATATAACTCATGCTGAAATGGAATTATAACAGTATCACTAGTATATGCTGAACATCTCAAGGCAGTTATTTTAAGAGATATTACATGTTTTCTCTTATAAATAAATAAATAAATAAATAAGTACTGTGGCTGTCTTGGAGCCTTGTCCCTTTCATCTTGTAAGGGGTATTCTGTGTATAATAAGTTGCTTTGCTTGAAAATATGCTTTGCTTGGTACTCAATAAACATGCTTGATAAACCTGCTCTTTGGTGATTGTGCATTGTAGTACCCACAATTCTTGGTGAGGGTCAGAGAACCATGGTATAACACCACGTTGACCAACAACCCAGCTCTCAAGTAATACCTTTTCCATTTACTCCCTTACTTTGTGTGTGTTGGATGATGTTATTAAATATGATCTTGAAAACAGTATATTTAAGATAAAAGAAACATTAAGCCCCTGAAGGTGATATGGTGCATGACTGCCTCCATTTTCAAGCAACCATGTCAGTTAGACTTTCCTGAGTAAGAAGTGAATCTTCAGTGTTTTAATCTAAGAGACTTTACCAGTTTTCTGCTATGAAAAATCATATAATCTCAAAAAGACTCCATTGCATCTTTTTCTAGTAATATTTAATTACTTACATGTTTTCCAGATCCTTAATCCATGTAGGGCATATATTAAATTACTCCCAATGCCAGTATGAGATAGATATTGACTCAGCAAATTTCAAGGCTGATAACTTCCTCATAATAGATAAACAATCATCTTATTCCTTTAAGCATTCCTTAGGAAAAATAACATCAGCATTTGAGAAAATTTTCCAGATCACAGGGTTGAGATTTAGGAAAATTTTAAATAGAATTAACTCAGAGATCCTCAGAAGAGTGGATCCTCTGTCACTGGGAGTGAGTTATTCTATAGAAAAGGTAGCATGATATGTTTGCCTTCTTTGTTTCTCATAGCATTGGTTTCATATTAGTTTATCAAATGTGTTTTTTATATAGTTTTTGAAAGAACCACATCAACTTATTCCCTTTAAAAAATTATTTTGAGGAAGTTCCTACTTAAGAAATTGCCCAAAGACAGACAGTACTCCTACATTCCCACTTCTTTCACTCTTCAAATTTGCTTTTAGAGACCTTATAGAACAAAGCCTAAAGCAGTATTTCTACTGGTTAACTGTTAAAAATACTAAACTTGGATTATCTATATATAAATAATTAATAATAGAAAACATGAATATCTTACTTATTTTCTCATCTCTGAGATAAAACTCTTACAAAGAATTTTATTATGGCTCATAGGTTTTTATTCAGTTTATAGCCAACTGACTGCAGGATATAAAGAGCATGGTGGAAAGGTCTGTTAGAGTAAAGCTGTTCACATCATGTGACCAAGATACAAAGGAAGAATGGAGGAGGCAGGAAAAGAGATATTCACATCACCAGTGACCAGCCAGTTCTGATCATACTCCACTTCTGAACAGTAACTCAGCTCTTATGCCTCCATGATGAAATCACCTTGCAAAATCTCAAAACTGAAAACAAAAGCATTTGGAAGACATTCTAGAGCAAAAACCATAATATTTCATCACTGGCACTCGAAAGGCTCATGTCTATATCTTTATGCAAAATTCAGTTGGCCCATGTCTAAAGTCTAGTAAAGTTTTAACAGTTCCAGTGTTGCTGAAAAGTTCAAATCCAAAGTCTCCCATGAGACTAAATGCAAATTCTTAGCTGTGGCCTTTGTTTAAAAGAAAGAAAGTGGGCTGCCTAGAACCTCCCCCGGGGACCCACCCTGCCACCGGGAACTTAACAGAAGCCTGCCTCAGTGGTAAACTGCCCAGAACCTCTACCTTGGGCCCACCGTGTCACTGGGAACTTAGCAGAAGCCTGCATCAAGGGTAAGCTGCCAGAAACTCCACAGTGGGCCTGCCCTGCCACCAAGAACTTAGTGGAAGCCTGCATCAGGGGTAAGCTGCCCAGAACTTTTCCTGTAGGCCTACCCTGCCACCAGGAACATTGAGGAGGCCCGCCCAAGACTGAAAACTGCCCTAGACTGCTACAGATGGGCCTACTCTCCTACCTGGAACATCAGAAGATCTCAGTAGCCTCCAGTTAGTGTGAAAAAATTTGGAACTTTGCTCTCAGGTGGTGAACCTTGGACTACAGTGGATTAACTGTATCAGTGTGGTGAGAATGCCCCTAAAATAGAGGTATAAGGGGATAAATAGGGCCAGTAGTAAAACCCCCTCCAATGAACAGTAAGACTTGGATGAGTCTGAAAAAAGTGTGTGTGATCCCCTCCTACACATAAAAAACATCAGGCAGAGTGAAAATGACAAAACAGAAAAACAAAATGCAGTCTCAAACACATAGTTCACCAGAAACAAGTATAGGAGACATTGAAATAGAGGACCCCAAAAGTAACATATCAGGAATCTCTGAAAAGATAGCAAGTGAAATAAAAAAACAACTGCATCAGGCTATAGAGGCAATCAAATTAGAAGTAGTCTCCCATGTAAAGATAGAAATAACAACTTTAGTAAAGGAATTGTTGAATGCTGCTAAAGAAGAACTAGAGAAAAAAGTACATGAACATGGGAAACTGATTGAAACTTTGAATAAACAATATAGAAAACAAGCAGAATTCATGAAACAAACTCAAAGAGACATCCAAGAAGCAAAAAATTCTATTGAAAGCATGCAAAACCACCTAAAGGAAGCTGAGGATAGGATTTCAGACCTTGAGGACAGGATCACAATTAGTGATCAGGAAAGGATAGAACTTTTAGAAATAACAAAGCAGCATGAAAGGACAATCCAGAAGCTTCATGATGATGCCAAGAGCAAAAATGTAAGAATAATGGGCATTAGCAAAGATACAGGAGTCCAGACAAATGACATACGTAAAGTATTTACAAAAATAATAGCAGAAAATTTCCCAAACATGGGGAACGAAAATGATATGCAGAAAAGTGAGGCATATAGAACACCAAACAGTCACAAGCAAAATAAATCCATACCCAGACACATAATAATTAAGATCTCAGACAGACAGCATAAAAACAGAATATTAAAATTTGTCAGAGAAAAGACACAACTCACCTACCAAGGAAAGCCCATTAGAATCACAGCAGACTTTTCAGCACAAACCCTCAAGTCAAGAAGAGCTTGGAGTGAGGTATTTCAAGCCCTGAAAGAAAGCAACCTTCAACCCAGACTTAGGAACCCAGCAAAACTTTCATTCAAATTTAATGGAGAAACAAGATACTTCCATGACAAAGAATAACTGAAGAAATTCATGTCCACCAAACCAACCCTAGAAAGAGTACTGAAAAACATAGTAGACAGAGATAAAAGTGACCACAATCCCCAAAACAACAGAAAGAAACCACCAGGTAGGATAAGCAATTAAATAAGAGGAAACGCAGAAAGAAACAACTGGAACATAACGTGGCAAAGTCGAGCCAGTACATATCAGTGATATCGATAAATATAAATGGCCTCAATTCACCTGTAAAAAGAAATAGATTGACAGAATGGATCAAGAAACAGGATCCCACAATATGCTGTATATATATATAAAAAAAAAAACACATCTGACCCAAGAGGAAACTCATGAATTGAAGGTCAAAGGATGGAGAATGGTATTCCATGCAACAGGAACCCAGAAAAAAGCAGGGGTAGCAATTCTATTTGTAGACAACATGAACTTCAAATCTAAAATGATTAAAAGAGATAGAAAAGGTCACTACATACTCGTTAGTGGTAAAATTCAAGAGGAAGAACTAACAATTATAAATATATATGAGTCAAATACAGGAGCACCCAACTATATAAACCAGACACTAATGGACATGAAAAACCAAATACACAAGAACACAACTATAACAGGAGATCTTAACAGCCCATTGTCACAAAGAGATAGATCAACTAGACAAAAAGTCAGCAAAGGGATAACAGAACTGTGAGCAATTGGATTTAGTAGACGTTTATAGAGTGTTCCATCTAACCACATCAGAATACACATTCTTCTCAGCTGCATATGGGACATTCTCCAAAATGGACAATATATTATCCATAAAACATTCTTATGGATAATAAGTAAATGAAAAAGTATTGAAATCATACCGTGCAAAATATCAGATGATAGTGCATTGAAATTGGAAATTAATGGCAAAAGAAATTGTAAAACCTGCGCAAATACATGGGACTTAAATAACAGCCTTTTGAACAACAAGTGGGCTACAGATGAAATTAAACAAGAAATAAAACAATACCTACAATTCAATGAAAGTATAGAAACAACATACTGTAATCTGTGGGATGCAATGAAAGCAGTCTTAAGAGGGAAATATATAGCAATAAACTGTCATATCAAGAAAACAGAATGAGCACAAATAAACAAACTAATGCTCCATCTCAAGCTTCTAGAAAAAGAAGAGCAAGCTAAACCCAAAGCTCATAGAAGAGAGGAAATTGTAAAGATTAGAGCAGAAATCAATGCAATTAAAACAAAAAAAAACAATACAAAGAATTAATGAATCAAAAAGCTGTTTTTTTGAGAGAATCAACAAAATTGACAAACCCCTAGCTAACCTCATCAAGAGAAAGAAAGAAAAAACCCAAATGCATGCAATAAGAACTGAAAAGAGAGAAATTACTACAGATCCCAAGGAAATTCTAAAGATCATGAATACCTACTTTGAAAATCTCTACTCACATAGCATAGAAAACACAGAGGAAATGGACAGATTTTTAGAAACATATGAACTACCAAAGTTCAACCAAGAAGGTATAGCAATTTTGAACAATCCAATAACAGCTATTGAAATTGACAGTGTAATTCAAATCTTACCAACAAAGAAAAGGCTGGGTCCTGATGGATTCACAGCTCAATTCTATAAGGAATTTAGAGAAGATTTGATGCCAGTACACCTTAAACTCTTCAATGAAATTGAGAAAAAAGCAATCCTCCCTATATCATTCCTGGAGGGAAGTATTACTCTGATACCAAAACCAGAGAAAGATCCAACCAAAAAAGAGAGCTATAGGCCAATCTCACTAATGAACATTGATGCAAAGATTCTCAACAAAATACTTGCAAATAGATTGCAGCAAATCATCAAGAAGATTATACATCATGACCAAGTGGGGTTCATTCCAAGAATGCAGGGATGGTTTAACATACACAAATCAATAAATGTAATACACCACATCAACAGAACCAAAAACAAAAACCACATGGTCTTCTCAATAGATGCAGAAAAAGCTTTCGACAAAGTCCAAACACATGCTCATGATAAAAACCCTTCAGAAACTCAGAATACACGGAGTCTACCTCAACCTTATAAGGGCCATCTATGACAAACCAACAGCCAACATTATACTAAATGGACAAAAACTGAAAGCTTTCACTCTAAAATCAGGAACAAAACAAGGATGTCCACCACCACCACTCCTTTTCAATATAGTTCTGGAAACACTAGCCAGGGCAATCAGACAAGAGAGATAAATAAAAGGAGTAAAGATAGGAAAGGAAGAAGTTAAATTATCACTATTTGCAGATGACATGATACTCCATTAAAAGACTGCTAGAGGTAATAAACAAGTTCAGCAGTGTAGCTCGATACAAAGTCAATGCTGAAAAATCAATAGCATTCCTGTACACAAACAAGGAACTCACTTAGAGAGAAATTATGGAAATATTGCCCTTTACAATAACATGTAAAAAAATGAAATACTTGGAAATCAACCTAACTAAGAATGTAAAAGACCTATATGCTGAAAATTATACTATGCTAAAAAAGGAGATTGAAGAGGATATTAGAAAATGGAAGGATATTCCTTGCTCTTGGCTAGGAAGAACCAACATTGTGAAAACAGCCATACTCCCAAAACTGTTGTACAGATTTAACACAATCCCAATCAAAATACCATTGACATACCTCAGAGATCTAGAGAACACTCCTAAAATTCATTTGGAAACAGAAGAAACCTAGAATAGCAAAGGCAATTCTAGGCAACAATAGCAAGGCAGGAGGCATCTCAATTCCTGACTTGAAACAGTACTATAAAGCCACAGTGATCAAATCAGCTTGGTACTGGCAAAGAAATATACCTGAGGATCAGTGGAACAGATTAGAAGATGCAAGCACAACTACAATGACACTCAGCCACCTGATATCTGACAAAGGGGCTAAATACGTCCACTGGAAGGATAGTCTCTTTAATAAATGGTGTTGGAAAAAATGGCTCTCTAACATGCCGAAAACTGAAACTAGATCCATGAATATCACCATACACAAAACTAAAGTCTAAATGGATCAAAGACCTCAATATTAAAACAGAAACACTAAATCTACTGGAAGACAAGGTAGGTAGAAGTCTTGGAGACATAGAGGTAGGCAGAGAATTCATGAACAAAATGCAAACTGCACAGGAAACTCTTCAAAGAATCAACAAATGGGATCTCATATTATTGAAAAGTTTCTGCACTTCAAAGGAAATCACCAACAGAGTAAAAAGAAAACCAACAGAGTGGGAAAGAATTTTAACCAGTAACCCCTCAGACAACGGGCTTGTGTCCAGAATATATAAAGAATTGAAAAACATCAATCCCCCCAAATTCAAAGACCCTCTCCAAAAATGGGCATTGGAGACGAACACACAGCTCTCAGAGAAAGATATACAAATGGCAAATAAACACATGAAGAAATGTTCACCATCAATGGTCATTTGAGAAATGCAAATTAAAACAGCATTGAGATTCTACCTTACTCCTGAAAGAATAGCTGCCATCAAGAAATCAACTGATAACAAATGTTGGTGAGGCGGCAGGGAAAAAGGAACACTGCTGCACTGTTAGTGGGAATGTAGACTGGTGCAATCATTATGGAAGTCCATATGGAGAATTCTCAGAAGACTAGGATTGGAAGCCCCATTCAATCCAGCTATCCCCCTCCTGGATATTTTCCCCAAAGAACTGACAAGTTAATATCACAGTGATATGTGTGCACCCATGTTCATAGCTGCACAACTTGTGATAGCTAAATCCTGGAAACAACCAAGATGCCCATCAACTGCAGAGTGGATGAAAAAGATGTGGCATTTTTATACAATGGAATATTACTCAGCTATAAAAAAGGATGACCTTGAGGCCTTCATAGGCAAATGGAGACAACTTGAGACTATCCTCATTAGTGAAATCAATAAGAATCATATTTATAAATATCACAGTGTCTCTAGTGTAACAAGTAAATAAGAACTACAAGAGTAATAAAACCAAAATGTGTAATTGCTATTGTAAAAAAGAGAGGAAAAGAAAGTGTTCTAAGGGATATAACTGCATGTATGTTTTAGTGTGTAAAATAGATGACCATATTGCTGAATCATTCTTGGATCATTGAGCAGAACTGTTTGTAGTCTGACTGTTTGAATATTTCCTATGTACCCTTTAACTTTGTAACTTGAACAACTACATCCAGGATGACAGTATGTAATTTATAAATTACTGATTTCTTAGTGGGGCTTTTTCTCATTTTCCTTTTTCTTTCTTTCTTTTAGAATTCTGTATTGTTGCTACCCTTTTTTCTGTTTTTTTTTCCTTCTCTTTAAATAAAATTTTAACAATGTATAATTGCTACTGTAAAAAAAAGAGGAAATAGGAAGTACTATAAAAGATATAGCTGCATGTATGTTTAAGTGTGTGGTATTGATAACCATATTTCTAGGTTCTTGTTGGATTGTTGAACAGATCTGTTTGCACTCTCACTGCTTGAGTGTCCACTTTGTATGCTTTCTTGAATAACTATTTCTAAAAGTACAATATGTAATTTCTCAAATAGTGATTTCTTACTGTTTATCTTCTTTTTTTGAAATTCTGTAGTATTTCTACCTTTTTCCTCTTTAAATAAAAAAAGAATGAGAAAAAAAGAAAGAAAAAAGTGAAATGCTACCATGTTAAAATAGTATAGGGTGAAAATTCTTATTCCATAAATAAGAACTAGGGAGATATAAAAGAATGAGAGTAAAACAAGACTGAAGAGCTGCAGGGCAGACATGTAATCCTATAAATTTGTGTCTAGCATCCATGGCAAGTAATGGGGCTGTGTGAGTGTCCCTAACACTGTAACATTGCCAGTTGCTCCCTTGTAGCCTCTCTCATGGTGTAACTCTACTCACATCCTCTGACTTTGGTCTGCTGATGTTCCACATTTCTGGCATCTCCAACTTACTGTGGTCCTCAAAGTACTTTTAGATTCCCTCTCACAGCTTCACTCACTGCTCTTTAAGAGGCATACTTCCTGGATTCTCAAGCCTTCCGAAATCTGGATAGAAGCCTTCCTGATCCCACAAGTTTTTCATTTGCATGCCTATAATACCAGCACCATGTAGGTGATACAAATGTTTGCCACCAGGTTGAGCAGTAGTCAGGCTGCCTTGGATTATGGCTGCTATAGTGCATGATGCACTGTGTCAATGAGTAGTTTAGAAGTTTAACTAGATGACTTAGCAGGGAACCAGGGTCCTTACTTTGTAGACATCCTTATCCTGTGCAAGAGGAGGGTGCAGGGATGATTTGTACTGCTACACTTGCCTGAGGGGGGTGGTGTAGCCTGCTTACAATAAAAGGGAGGAAAAGACACTTGAACCTAACATTTTGCTCTTGCTATTTTCCTGCCTTCTTCCACCTTAAAGTATTGCCCTTGTGCCATGCCACCTTGCTTTGAAGCCAGCTGATTATGGACTGAAACCTCTACACACTGAGCTAAATAAACTTTTCCTTCCTTAATTTTGGGCATCAGGTATTTTGTCTCAACAACCAGAGAAAGATAACCAAGAAAGATGTCATTCTCTAAGTGAATGGATAGATGAACACTGTGGGAAAAAAATGCAGGAAACCAATTCCCTAGGTAGCCCTTCTCCAGAAAGGACCCCACGGTTCTACTCTCAAATGACATCTTTACAGTTTTGGAACCTGGAGCCTGACAAGGGTGAATCTTGCTAATTCATATTGTTTCAGGCCATCTTTCCTTTTGTCCTGAATAAAAGTACTTGGATTTTTGAAATACTAACCATACTCTCCTTTACCCCAAGTTTGTAAGTGCTTCTATGTTGGCACACCTTAAAATGATATAGTGTTTTCTCCTGGTTTTCTCTGTAAATATGACTAAACACCACAAAGTGTACAAATGCCACAGCTTGAACACTGGGGTACATTAAAGCTTCCACTGTCAGGTTGATTAGTTAGCTACATCTAATCTGACTTCTGTAACCTCAAGGCATCAGAAAATATAGACAAATTTCCTGCCAGAGTATTATATACATGATCTGGAGTTGAGGTATAAATATAGAGTCTTTGTTCCTAGCTGACACCTCCTGACCCTTGCCTTTACCACACCCTTTGCATTTCTATCAGCATGTTGGTCATCTCTGAGCTATGGCCAGAATCTCCCATCTTGCTTGGTTTACAACATTCCAGGGTTTCTACAACCAGTATCTCCAAATATTGCCAAACTAATCCCTCAAGCTAATTCCAAAAGCTTTTGAAACACATGGTCAGGTATCATCTCAGCAATAATCCCCTACTATGGTACCCAAATCTGTCTTAGACATTTTCTTACTGGGGAAAATTACACTAAGACAAAATTTAAAAGAGGAGAGGTTTAGTTGGTGCATGGTTTTGAGAGAAATCAGCCCATAATCAACTTGGCAGGAAATTAATGATAAAAAGTTCTGGTAGAGGTAGAGAATAGTTATTCGTGTTGTGGAAGTCAGGAAACAGGGTCTGAAGTAATGAGACAAGGATAAATACATATTCTTCCTTTTCATGCCCCCAGTGACCTGTCCATTCTGGCTTTAGCTCACCTTTTAACAGTAAACCAACTATAGTATTCTCATAATCCAATTGTCTTCCAAAATCCACTCCTTTAGAACACAAGAGCCTTCGAGGGACAGTCTGCATCTAAACTGTCAATGAATTATTCTGGCATGCAGTGCTGAAACTTTATCAAAATTCCTTATATGACAGTTTCATATTATAAATAGCATGAGAGAATTTTTATCCATTAGTATATATGTGATAATAAAAAAAGAGAAGAAACAAGAGAACCAAAAGAAGAAAATATCACTTTTAATTAAGAGAGCCATTAAGTTCCTTGCACTGATTTAAAAAATATGTAGACAAATAGAATAAAAGTGCTGGTCTAGGCTCGTTCCTAAGCGAGTGAAGCAATTACCACTGGATTAATTTGGTTTCTTAGGAAAACAAGAAATACACACTTCAGTGGAATTTAATTGATTTTGGGGCAAGAAAAATAACTATCCTATTAACAAAATGATAAAACCATAAACCATTTGACAAGAAGTAACTCAGCATTATTGATTTTGTCTCTGCATCTCTCATTCTTCTGTTGCCTTCAGTTGACCTGGTATAAGCACAACCATATAACAACAGTAAATACTGTGGAATCTGTAATGGATGTCACTACAAAGTGATCCTTCTGTTCTCCTGCTGTGAAAAACCATAACTGTGCAAGAAAACACAAAGCTGGTAGTTGAGACTGCCATCATTCTCTAGTTCACATTTAATATCACACTACAGTGTTCAGTGAGATATGAGATCACTCATCTTTTGCACATTTATATTCAGAGCTTATGTCTCATTATCAGGATAAAGAATTAAAAACAACAATATAAAATGGTCACTTAGTTTTATGTCACTTGTAGTGACATAAAAACATGACCATAAACATTGTTGCTAAACTATTGACATCTACAGAACAACCACAAACCATAATAATCCTGGAATGGAATTCAAGGAGAATGATAATGGTGAATACACAAGGTGGGGGCAAAGACAACAGACTGCAAGTTCTCTTCTGCAGCACACACAGTGTCTTACGGTCTTTCATCTATGAAATTCAAAGGCTACAGTTGTCCATGTATGAAGCAGGTTGATAAAAGATCAACTGCTGCAATTCAAAGGTTTACCCCTCTAATTTCATCTGCAGTGTATGCTTGAAATCACTGGTTGCTTTATTCTGCTTCTCATATGTTAATATGAGAGCCTCAGTTTCCATGGAGATGATGACATATCTCTTGTAATACCCTCCTCCCTAGAACTCCTTACACTGAACTTAATAAGCTACATCAGTGCTTCTTGAACCATTTGTGGTCAAGAATGATTTTTTTTCTTATTTGTAGATTATCACACATGTCAATGCATGGTCTTCCAATTCATGCTACACATGACTCATCATGCAAACAAATATATACTTTCTGTCAATGACAAGTCAATTAATAATGCTGCTGAGTGTGGCAACAATGTCATCTTAGTATGAAAGAGATTGAAAGATTAATCCTAATTTATTTGTGCCATTTGAGACCATCAACTGTCTGTTTACCAGCTATAGTCCACAATCATACTTTCATTTGCACCATATGTCTGATGTCTTAATACAAATCACAAAAAATAGAAAACTAATTTAAAATAATTATTATATTCATAATCTTCAAAATTTGATTAAAATTTATTTGGATTTTGAAAATTATGTGAAAGAAGACAAAAAGTTCTTAAATGACTAAGGTCTAACTACTTTTGGAGCATTCTTGAGAACAAATCATTGCAGGAAATGTTCACTAGTAGTTACTAGTTCATTGGTTGCTAGAAGCTATTGTGACAGTATTCTGTGATTATCAAGGGTTATTTTTATATTTATGTATGTTTCCCTTTTTTTACTGTTTCCTAAATAATATAATTCACTAAAACTTCAATATCTAAAGATAAAGTTAAGCTTTCAGTAATATGACTAAAATTGACACCAACTCTAATAAACACAAATGCACACACACTAATTGGCCAAAAACTAATAAATGTCACATACTAGGTCTCACAATGTGGATGAGATATATCTTCATTTGTAAAGAAAGTGGACAAAGAAGTTCTTGAGTTTCTATGGTCAATAATGTTAAATGAAACTGGTAGTTCTGTTAAAATGATAGTATTTTATGATGCAGAAAAGAGAAATAATGTAAGTTATCCTCTAATCTTCTTGCTTGAAGTGTCACCTTTTAAATAGCTAGAAGGCAGAACTTTGATTTTTATATCTGAGATATAGTAAAAATTTTAATACCAAAATGTTTTAAAGAAAAATAGAGTCAAGAGAAAACAAGCAAGATTTTTCAATGAAATTTAAAGAAAACACTAAAGTGGGCAGCAAGGTCTTCCATACTCTATTTTCTCAAGATACACACTGAAAATAGTTTCTCATCTGAAAATTGAAATTTTGGAGGAAATTTTTTTCTTTTTAGTATTATTTTTATTCTGTGGTCTATAAAAAGCACTCTGTAAATTAGTAAAATAATACATATTATTGTCTTGCTGTGTTTATTTTTCCTAGAAACTTTTTGGAGATACCTTAAGATTTTCAGCATACACAAGTTTTTCCAACTAAAGAAATTTAAAACTTTAAAATCTGTAGGTCTTTTGTTTTCTTGCATTGCTGCTCTATGGCTAGGGCTTCCAGCTTGACGATAAACAGAAGAATGAGTACACTCATCACATTCATCCTTGGTCACTGAGGAAAGGCTTACGCTTTTTCAAAATTAGGAACTGTGGAACTGGAGATCATTACATTATCTGAAGACAGACACAGAAAGAGAGGACTCCACGATCTCCCTCCTATGTTGAGTTTAAAATAGCTAATCTCCTAAAAGGTAAGAAAGAATAGTGGTTAGCAGAGGCAAGGAGTGCAGGGTAGGGAAAGGATGGAGAAAGAATGATCGGTTGGTAATGAGTGAAAGTGAGGAGCCAGAAACTCTACTGTGCTGTATGTTGAACAGAGATAACAATAATGCTCTGAGCCTTTCACAAGCAAAAAGAAAGGATTTTGAAAGTTTTAGCGAAATGAAATGATAATTGGCAGAGATAGATCCATTAACCTGGTTTATATATTACACAACATATGTAAATATAAAAACAATATGATACCCATTAATATTTACAATTTTTATAAATTCATGTATAAGTTAAAATTTAATTTAAAAATTAAGGACCATGTTAGCTTTTCATTTAACATAGATGTATTATTTTCTGATCAATAAAGTTCATTACTATTCTTAGGTGATTGTGAGTGACTTATTTCTATTATGAATAAGTCTTGAACTTTCTCAGTTGATTTACCCCTAAAAATCTTTTGATTTTCTTCTTTATTCTTATTAAAGTGCTAAGTTTAGATTACTATTTGAATGTAGAACCAATCTTTGATGATTGTGATAATTCTCAGTTGTAAATAAGGTACTACATTTTTAAGTCTGGAAGTAATTTTAATTTTGAAATGAGAATCTGGTATGTATTGGCATATAATTTACCAGTGAAACCATATCAAAATTAAGATAATGAATACAAACTTTATCCTCAGAAGCTTTCCTGAAGTCCCCTGATCAGTCCCCTACAGATTCTTTGATAGCCCTCCTTAATGGCCATGAACTTATTATAGCTTAAAAGTTCATTCCTTTTTCTGAGTAATATTGTTTTGCTTTTCAGTTTCTATACCTGTTGTTTGATATAGGGGTTTCCAATTTCTGGCCGTCACAAAATACAGTTGTTATGTATGATTTTAGGTTTTCTTCTTTATCATAATCTACTTTTTAAAATACAGTAAATTCATTTTTAGAAGAGATTTTTAGAAGTATTTTTTAAAAATCAATATGAGACTTAAAGAAATGCACAAAATTTTTTATCCTGTCAACTTCTTTACAATATCATCCCATCATTAAGATAGTGTATGATTTTAGTACAGTTGTTCCTGTCGATGAATCAGTGTTGCTAAATGCATTATCACTTTACTAAGTAAACCTTACCTTATGGTGGAGAAGTGGCAGGAGGAGGAACAAGGATGGGGCTGGTATGTCCCTCAGCTCCCTACTTCCTCCAAGCAGGCCCCGCCTCCTTATGATTCCATCTGCTCCCAGTAATGCCATTTCTGGCAGCAAAAACTTTAGGCCATGGCTTGAGAGGGGCAGTTCAGATTCAAACTATAGCCATGCTTTACTTATACTTCATCCAACGTTTCATTTTTATACATCTGAAGTTATATTGTTGGTATTCAATAAAGGTTTCTGTTCAATTAATTTTATAACTATAGACTCATTGCCATTTCCTCATGATATGAAATTAGCATATATTTTATAAGTGTTCTATAGAAAGGAGGAAAATATTTCATGAATATTTTTACATATGGAGATGGATTGATACATGATTAGTTGATAACAATATGGAAAAATTCTCTGTTGATCAATGTAGACTTTGTTAATAATAGCTTAAGCTGTATAACCATTCAGATATAAGAACATAGATAGCTTAACAGAGAAATTTTTCACTTACCAAAAAACAGTGAAAATAAAATTTTCTTATGGTATCTATTACATAATACCTCTAACCTAAATTATGTTCGTAAAAACATGTGCATACTCAAACTTATATTTTTTTAACTTTTATTTTAAAGAGAAAAAAGAAAAAAACCCCAGAAAACTCAAGAAGCAAACAAACCTAAAAAATAACAACAAACCAAAATGACAACAACGACAAAAAAATAACTATATAGGTTTTCAAAACAAGGTGACAGGAACTTAACAATGATTTCTACACTGCATGTTGTTATCTTCAAAATAGTTGCTCAGGTTACCAGATACAGAAATAAAAAAGAACAATAAAATGGAACAAAACATTGGATTTCAAAAGTAAGACAGAAGGAAATCCCCCACAGTTGCCAAGTGCCCATTGCCATCCTCCAAATAGATGCCCAAACCACAGCCCCAGACCTACAAAATCAATAAAGAAATGCAAGCATCAAGCTATTCCTTTCCCCTCAGTTGCTATCATTTCACCCCGAGTCCTCTGAATCAGACAGTTGCTTAAGGGAAGAGTGGAGGAGCCTCTTCTGGATGGTGTGGTTTGTCTTCTTGGCGAGTCTCTTCAAACCTTCAAACCTTTAATGATTTGAAGGCATGCTACAGTATTAGCTTCCAAAAGTTCAATTTTAAATATTCATTAATAGTTTTCCCCACATATCACTATAGAGCATATCCTTTTAATAAAACTCATCCTACTGCAGAATGCTTGAAAAAGATGTGGTATTTTTACACAGTGGAATATTACTCAGCTATAAAAAGATGATCTTGAACCTTTTACAGGTAAATGGAGACAACTTGAGACCATACTTAGAAGTGAAATAAATCAGACTCACATTTGTAAATATTGTATTGTCTCTCTAGTGTAAAAAATAAATGATAGTGATGAAAAACTGAAAAAGTAATAAGACTCGAAATGTATAATAGAAATTGTAATACAGAAAAGAAAAAGCACTCAAAAGACAGAACTACTAGGATAGGGAAAGGAAAAAAGGAAGAAAGGAAACCATACACATGTTGGTAAACATATATGTATATATACATTAGACATATAACTATACTATTAATCTCTCTTAGTTCATCAAAAGGAAACATTTGTGCTGTCATTGTTTGATTGATCACTTTTGTATCTAGATTTTGTAACCTGAACAATTGTTCTGAGATAACACTGTGCAATATATTAACTAGTGTTACGTCTCTACTTTTTTCTTTTCTTTTTTTGGCATTCTGTATCATTTCAATCCTATTTTTGTTTTGCTTTTTAAAATAAAAAATAAAATATAAAATAAAACTCATTCTTTATACTTAAATCCTAAATTATTGATGCTATTTATCTTATTCCTACCCGTGCCAATTTGGTTTCTGCCTTTAATTACACCATCAAAATGATCTCATTTGATAATATAGCATAGTTTTAATTGTCTTACAGTTCTCTTTATTCCCCAATTTTTTCTCTATCTGGATAATTTTGCAAAAATGAAACACAAGCATTAGCTTTTCTCTGCTCAATATACTTAGATGCATCCTTTCACTTAAAATAAAATGTAAAATTCACAGTGTGATTTACAATCTCCTGCTTGTCTCATTCTCTCAAATCCCACTTCTCACCAGCTTTTTCCTCTTCAGCATTTCAATCTGAAAATTCTTCATCTCTCTTTCCACTCCTTTCTTTACTCTCCTTTTTCTTTCTCTGGTTTTATTTCTTTCAGAGTTACTTTTTTTTCCCTGACACTAGTTTTTCCTTGGCATGAATGTTCTATCTGAAGTATTCCTTTCCATTCCAATAAAGGTTATTTCTTCTAAAAAATAAAATAAAATGAAAATGAATTTTCTAAACGAAATTGGGCAATCCTGTTACCTTTTCTAATGACACAGTATATTATTCCTTCATAGCACTTAAAACCACATTTTCAAAATTTATAGTTTATTGATCCCAGGTTTATAAGCATCCCATAAATAATTAAGCTATTCCAAAGAAAATATCTTTTGATTTTTCTTGCCAATTCTGTGACTTTAGCACAATTTTTTCCAGAGAACTTATTTTTATCTCCTTCCTGTATATTCTTCCAGAGATATTCCATATACATTTACATAGGTATATGCATATTTATGCATATGTTTGTGTGTATCAGCATTGGTGTTCCCATCTTTACTTGAAATTTCACGTGGTCATAGCCAATTATTTTGTTCACCTTTGTATCCTTTATGTGTTATAAAATCAATTCTTCATAAATATTAGCTACATGTGTCCATGAAGTTTTTTGGAATAGACATCTAAATACAGATAAGAAAAGTAAGTAATAAATTTACTAAGTCAGGATAGAGTAAAAGTAAATTATAGGCAGAGGGAACACCAGATAACACACAAAAACTTGAAATGAGTGGGAGTTTAGGAAATACCAACTAGTCTAGAGACCAGGGTATGGTGAAGAGGTTTGAAAAAGAAGCTGACAGTAAACATCAGAGAGATGCTGGATCAGGATTAAATGGAAGTAAAATTATGCTAAAATAAAGTTTAACTGGGTGCAGTTATTCAGTTAACCACTCATGATACTTAATGCATGACAGAATAGACATGAAAATTCCAAACAAAAATTGGCAATAAAATTTGGTCAGCTAGAATTATTCATTATTAAAAAATTAATAATAAAAGAAAACTGTATCTTTCACATTAACATTTACAAATCCAATATCCCCAGGGTGTTGTAAAGCAGAGATGACAACCTACTATTTCCTGTGAACCATGCCAATGTGGCTGACATGAAGAAATGGGATAGAATTAATCTGCTTATCCATGGAAATTCACTGGAAGATAATGGTGAAAATTATATAGAAAGGCAACTCAAAATTTATTTCATGTGGAAACTCAAAAATGAAGAGAAAGACTGAACAGATTTTAATTTCCTTTCTTTTCAACTTCAATTGCCAAAAATATATATTCAAGATCAAAGACCAAATAATCAGTGTCAGCCATCCATCTAGAAGGGAGATTTTATTAGAGTTTTTAGATTTCAATCTTGGTGAGTTTCTTGTCACATTCATTTACTAAGTTTTAGCAGAAAAGCAACTTTTTCAGCATTCTTGGGATCCATATGGTATCCAATGTCAGTATTACAATTCAGGATCCTGTGATAACATAATAAGCATAAATGTCCCAATTCCCTCATGTCTCTTCTTAAATTCTGGTGACATTTCTAAAAAGAAAGTCAGATCTTCTACCTTTCTATAATTCATTCTGCCAGTGCGTTCAGGTAGCTGCAGTTCTCTGCTGACACTAAAGTCCTTTTGAGGGTATTTCTGCACAGTTCTCTGCCCTCTTTCCTTGCTTCTCCATTGTTTCTCACTTTGTGCTTCTGCCAACCTGCTCCATGTTCAGGTTTGCACAGGTACTGTTTCTTTTGCTGGGTGCCGTGTGCTCCCCATGCTTTTCCTAGAAGTAACATTTTAGCCCTCAGAATTCAGTTTAGGTAGAGACCTTCCCTAAGCACCAGTACCTAACTCAGTTTCCTTCTCTGTGCTACCAAGACCTCATCAGCATCCAAGCATCTGCCTCTGTGGCTTGTGACTATTACAAGAAGAACTCCAAAGGGTAGGAATCTTGGTTTAATTATTTTCATAAAGAATTTAGCCCAAATCTCTCTTTATTAGGTAAATAACAGAATAACTCTAGCAGCTATAAATTGAAAAATTACTTTGTGTCCATGTTTTGCCAAATGTTTTATGTTATTTTTCTAATATCTTCAAATTGGCTCATGAAATAAATATTTTACAAGATAAAACTTGGATTCAGAGAATTTATAATTTTAGTTAACTAGTTTTGGTTGAAATTACCTCAATTTCTATACTTGTAGTTTGTGCTGTATCTCCTTTTATTGTGTCTGTGTAAAGAAAAGAGATTCATTACAATTCTAGGGCATAACTGAGAATAGGACAAATTTAAAAACTTTAGGAACAATAGCAAATGCTAGCTTAGGTGTCCAAGTTTGACCATGTGTGAGATACTAAAGGCATCCCATAAGAAATCTTATATGCTATTTACATTGTTACTTCATTTTTAGCAGTTTTCAGATGATATACAATTCATCCTATTAGCAACTTTGTGAATTTTCAGTGTTGACACATATTAGTCCCCTATTTCCACAACTTTTTAAAATAAATATTATAGGGGAATGTATGCTTTATTTTCACATGTCTTTTATATTAAGGAATGAAGGGCAAAATCAGTGCATTAATAATTCATATACTGGACAATTAATTGTCTGACATATAAATTTGGGGATACATGTATAATAAATAAATTAACATATTTTAGAAGTTGACTGTGTCTAATGCTGTAAACAGAAGTTTTCCACCTCAAATTTCACAAACATTTTGCCCATTTAATTAATTTAATTTTCTTTAGATAATATTTTCTACAACTTTTGATTTCATATTAATTACTTCTATAGCTGATTACTTTCTAATTTTTATATTAATTGTTATACCTTCTGACTCTGATCATGATACTAGCTTGAGTCCTTAAGTTATTTTTATTCTATAAATCAAGGTATGTATAACTTTTTAAAAATTTGCCCTATCATTTTAAAAGGATTGATTTAGATAAGAGAATGTGGATATCAAAATTTTGAGGACAAGTGTATAAATTACATATTTGTAAAAACCTAATCAAAGTGTAGAGAAAGGATGCCCAGTATCAGAGAGGGTCATTTTTCATTCTGGAGTCTTGAAAAATTATGATTTTTAGAGAAACGAGATAGTTTTCCAGACTTTGCATTCACAAATAAATATCAATCACTCTTTAATTTCATTTTTAAAGGCTAAAAAATCTAAGTCATACTAAAATTTCTATTAGTTTTCATAACTTTTCTGATTCCCATGCATTCTCTTTCTTCCTCATTATTTTCTCTAGACTACTGTTGGACTAATGGATCACTAGGGAGTCTACTTTCTCTGGCCTAGATTTTTTGCTCCCTTTATAGAATCTCAGTTTTGTTTTTGGAAGAAAAAGTCAGAATAAAGGCAAGCATCAGATCAGAAAGAAATATTTTTAAATGTTGCATAAACACTATAGTGTTATTTTAGTGATAAACTTGACAGTGAGGTAGTCAATGGAAATGAAGTCAGTGTCTAGAGTAAGCTATTGTGGAATGGGGAAGAATGTTCATATAATAAATTACACAGAGCGTATAAATCTCCAGTTTTATTTTGAGATTGATTATGAAAATTAATAGTAAGGATATAATCTAATGATTTTTCTTTTTAAATTTGCATAGATGTTCATAAACAAATGTTTTGTAACATAAAAGGAACTCAAAACAGGCATAATGAGAAGATTTGCCTATGATTTGCCTACCATTGAAGACATTAGTGAATCACATAATAGCATACTTTAAATCTACTTTCAGGGGCTTCTAGCAATTTTTATTTTTTTAATTTTATTTTAAACAGGGCAAAACTAAACATAACAAAACAGAATAAAGCTGATCAGAAGAAAATGATGTAAATGATACAGATGTCAAAGCAAGACAACAGGAGATCATTACTGGCTACCACAATGTCACTTGTTTTCTTCTAAATAGTTGTCCATATCTTCCCACACAATGAATTCATACAAAACAAAATAGTATCAAACTGATCAGAACAGAGTGATCAAGGCATTATAAGCCTTCAAAATCAGACAATAGGGAAATCAACGATGTCTGCTATAATGTCTCTCATTCTCTTCAAAACAGCTTTCCATACCTTCATGTAGAAATTAAACAAGAAAAAACAGACTAAAATCACTCTGAACAAAGAATAATGGCATTACTGGATTTCACAGCATGACAATACAGAATCAGCAATGGATAACATAGTGTCTCTTTTTCTTCAAAGTAGCTGTTAATTTCATCATGTGTTATAATATTGATTTTCACACACTGTTTAGGAGAATTTCTAGGCATGTATAAGTCTCTATGTATATACCTATCCTTTCTGAATTAGAGGGAAAAACAAAACTAAACAAAACAAAACACATTACTAGGAAAAAATGAACAACAACAACAACAACAACAACAAAAGTAAATAACAGTAGCAGAGAGCCCAAAACACTGACAATATAGGCCCTCCAAATGTGTTAAGAGCTTAACTAGTGTTGTTATTTAACATAATGATCATTTCTCAAACCATCATACACTAACATGCACAATTGTTCCAATCCTATGAATGTTAACTGTTTTGTGTCAAGGCCTTATAGATTTTGTAGCACAACCATCTTAGCTATCCTAGATGTGTTTATATAATTTTAGACATTTTTTCTGTTTCCCTTCCTCTTTCCTTTTTTAAATTTTTTTTATTTAAAGAGGGAAAAAAACATGTAAAGAGTAGAGATAATACAGAATTTAAAAAAAAAAGATACACAGTAAGAAATCACTAGTTGACAAATTACATATTATCCTCTTAGAAATAGTTGTTCAAGTTACAACATTAAAGCATACAAAATAGATATTCAGACAGTGAGACTGTAAACAGCTATGCATACATGAGCCTCTACATGTATTTCTATCCTTTCTGTATTAGAGGGAAAAACAAAACTTAGCAAGACAAAACAAAACAAATTCCTATAAAAACATGAAACCAAAAAGTCATATAAAACCACAGTACAAGGTGATCTACAATGATTACTGTGTTGTTTCTTATTATCTTCAATAGAATTGTCTGTATCATCAGGCATAATTGAATATAGCAGTATAATTGAATATAGCAGTACATAACAATATTAGTAAAAAAACATTATAGACAGTATAAAACTTCAAAGGGAGGTAAGAATCAAACTAGATTGGATATTCTAATGAATCTTGTCATCTTCAGTGCAGTTGCCTATACTCTCAGACTTGATACTATCAATCATAATAGCTTTGAATAAAATCTATCAATAAAAAACTGCGATCTAACAAACCAAATTTAATTATGAACAGTCATGGTAAAACTGTGTAGGTTATACAGAGCTTTAGATTAAGTTAATAGTAAATTAACAATGATTACCATACTATATCCTGTTATTTTTGGGATAACTGTCTGTGCCCTCAAATCTAGTACAGGTAGAATGACTGGAAGAGAATATAATACATTTAAACAGAGTAGTGTGAGTAATGTGGGTTTTAAATCCTGATGCACTATTAACAATATAGTGTATCAAGGCCATCTATGTTAGAGTTTCTAGTTATCCTTCTCTGCCTCATTTCTGCCATGCTATTTTCCTGCCTTTGTTTGTCTAGTTTTCTCCTTCATTCTACTGCCTGTCCCAATCATTGAGGCCTTTCTGCCACTGACCTAAAATCCTGGTATTTTTTTTTCTCTCTCTAGAATGTCCTTCAGTATTCTCTGTAGGGTTGGATTGGTGGTCACAAATTCTCCCTGTTCCTATTTGTCATGGAAGCATCTTGTTTCTCCATCAACTTCTAGTGACAGTTTTGCAGGGTACATCAATCTTGCCTGGAGGTTATACTCTTTCAGGGCTTTGAATACTTCACTCCAAGCCCCTCTTGAAGTGATAGTCTGTGTCGAGAAGTCAGCCATGATTCTGACGGGCTTACCGTTATAGGTAATCTGTTTCTTTTCTCTGATGGCTTTTAATATTCTGTTTTTATATTGAGTTTCTGACATCTTGATTATTGTATGTCTGGGTGTAGATCTGTTTTGGTTGTAAGTGGCTGGAGTTCTGCATGCCTCACACAACCAAAAGTCATTTTCTTTTCTCATGCTTGGGAAGTTTTCCTTAATTATTTCTGTGAATAGCCTTTGTAATTTGCCTGTATGTATTCCTGCTTCTTCATTCACATTTCTTATTCTTAAATTGTAGATTCTCTTGTCATCTTCTAGCCTTTGTATTGTTACTGCCTGTTTCCTTGTTATTTTTAAGAGATCTTTCCTTTCATGATCACACATTGCAAACTTGTCTTCAAGTTTTGATAGTCTATCCTTAGTTT
>PVLA01009100.1:0-79664 GCA_004027455.1 Hydrochoerus hydrochaeris
TTTCTATTGTTGCTTCCTGATTCCTTGTTATTTTTAAGAGATCCTTCCTTTCATGATCATACTTTGCAAATCTACCTTCAAGTTTTGAAAGTTTGTCTTTAGTTTCTGTTAAAAGGTTTTGCCAGGTTTCAATGGAGTCTTTAATTTCCTGATATTCTCTTTGAATCTGTTTCATATATTCTAGATTTTGTTTATATTCTTCATCAAAGGCTTCTCTCCTTTCTCTGGGTTCCTCTATTCTTTCATTTGTGCCTACTTGAAGATTACCTAGGACTTCTTTTATTAATCTTCTTATATCTTGCTTCACCTGAGTTAGAATTTCAGATTTAAATTCGATGATGAGGTCACAGATGTATTTCTTTGTTTCCGATGAGGCTGTCTCTGACATTACAGGTTCACTGCTCTCAACCTCCTCTGCATTTACCTCTGTTGAACTCACTTTCCCTGGTTCCGTAGTTGGGGACCTTTTGCTCTTTCTCTGTCTTGTCATGTTTTCAGCCCCCTTCAGACAGGTGGGTGGTGGAGGTCTCTGCCATTCATTTTTCAACTTTAAATGTCCCTTCTTCATGTTGCAATGACACCTCCTACTTGGATTTTCTTTTTTTCTTGTTAATTTTTGATAATTTTGCACTCTCTTCCATCAGAACACACATAACACCCCTAATAAATCCCCCTAAATCTCAAATCTCAAAAAGAAAACAAATCATAGTTTCACACACACACACACACACACACGCACACACACATCTTGGAGACAGGGTCTCACAATGTCATGCAGGCTGAACTTGAACTCACTTAGGTAGCCCAGCTGGCCTCAGACTCACAGAAACCTTTGTGTGCTGGGATTACAGGTATGTCACAGTATGCCTGGCTTTATTGTCTGTTTTTTCTGATTTGCCCACTATATTCACTGTCACTGTTGTAATGAAGATAGTGCTTGCAGCACTATTTTTTTGAGTGAATAAATGAATGAATGAATGAATGACAGGGTAGAATATTATGCACACTTCTATATATTTATGTTTTCTAATGACCTATCTACTCCATGAAATGAAACAGAAACCTACCATTTAAACTGACATAACTACCACATACATTTTAGTAACTTAGCAATAGCAAAAGTCCTCCCTTCTTATCTCATTGTTCTGATGTTCTGATGTAGTATCACCTACTGATTGTCCAAATGATCTTGGAGCATAGTGTACTTTTCTTCATTTAGCTTTCATAGTTTTCAACTTAAAAATTCTATGTGTTTGTTATTAAATTTTGTCATATGTATTTTTGCTATGGTAGGCAGCATATTCCCGAATGAGGTGCAGTCATAACTTGGGTTGTCTATCAGGCATTTGAGTTTGTGCTTTGTGATACAAGGAAAGCTATAATGTTGCTATCTTTATTTTCTGTATACTAGTTATATTGTATTTGCTCATTGCTTTTAGATCTTTAACTAATACCCTTTAGTTTTATGGGGAGAATATCATGTCATTGTTACACTGTTGCTGCTTTCCAACAGTTAAACCGTTTTTCTACAACTGCAAGTCTGGTTGCAGTCAGTAGAACTGAGAAAGCAAGTCAATAGTGATGAAAGTCTTTGCCTCACATGTGACTTCAATGTGAATCCTCTTCTTTCCCTATTAATTATGCTGTGCGAAGCTAATTTTAGACAGATAATCTTTCTTATATTAAGAATAACACAACTTTTTTTTCTATCAAAAATACTTTTTTAAAAATTCAAGAATGGATTCTGAGTGTTATCATTTTTCATAACTATCAAAATGTCTACCTTGGTTTCTTTTAATGATCTATGGGTATAAAAGGTAGGGTAGCTAATGGTTAAAGCTAAACTGCCTAGGTTGGAGTTTGGCCTTGCCCTTATCATTTATATGGTTTTATCCAAGTTACCTAACTTTCTAACACTTTGACTTCCTCATCTGTAAAAGGGACAAAAATAGGACCCACCTAATTTATGGTATTCTTGTGAGAATTCAGTGAGTTGATACATGATCAGCTGATAAAATATCACCTGAAAGAGAGCAACACATTTGTAGTTGCATTTGAATACTGAAAGTTAGTTTGTCATGTCTTCATAATATACTATGGACCTTTTATATCTTTATTTAGAATTGAGAATGATCGCAATCTTTTTAAATCATTATTTAATTTCCGTTAGTTTTGTTCTAAAAGTATACAGTCTTTAATAGTACATTTTCCCATCTTTCCTATGTGCTAGAATAATTAAAAGGAACTGGAGAACAAAATCAGAGGACTGAAACTATCAAACTTTTAGATTCACTACATAGCTACAATATCCAGATGATGTGGTATTAGCAAAGGAGTAGAAAAAGAAGAAGAAGAAGAAGGAGAAGAAGAAGAAGAAGAAGAAAAAAAAACAGAACAGAATAGAGTTCCCAGAAGATGCATTTAAATAGAGCCACCTGATTGATCTTTGAGAAGTGAAAGCAATATAATGAAGAAAAAAAATTTCAGCCATGGGTACTGAAACAAAGGCATCCCCATGCAAAATGAACAATCCTTACTTCCTTTATGCCAGTTATCTCAAAAGGGATCACTGACACAAATGTAAAACAACTAGAAGATAACACAGCAGGAAATCTAGATAACATTGGCTCTGGTGATGATTCTTCAGATACAAGGAACACCATGCTCATAATCCATGAAACAACTATTCAACTGAATTTCATTAAATTTAAAAATCTGTTTCTGTCAAAACAAACAAACAAAAATCACTGTCAAGAGAATGAAGACAAGTCAACAGATGAAAAAATATTTTAAAAGATAGCTGAAGACTGTCTTCTAAAATAATTAAAGAATTCTTAACACTGACCAATAAGAAAGCAAAAAAAAACCAGACCAAAAAAGGGGCCAAAGAGCTTAATAGACACCTCATCAAAGAAATTATGTAGATGTGATCAAAATATACAGTGAATGTTTACATTTTTAAAAATTATTATACAATAATTTTTATAAAAAATTATAAAAAATACTAAAAGGTATACCACCATTAATGCTGCTGCCAAGTGTCATTCATATGGAAAGGCTGGCTCTTATGAACATCAGAATGTGTCCTTCTCCACCTTGTTCACTAGATATGGCACGGTACAACTTCTGGCTCTTCTCCAAAGTCAAAATGAAAGGTAACTGTTTTGAATAGAATCAGGGCATCAAGGTAGCAGGGACTGCTTAACTAAAGACATTCATGAAAGAGGACTTAACAGAACTGCTTGAGAATATGGCATGAATGAAGGGATAAGTCTATCTGAAGCTAGGAGAAATATTATTAGGGAGATTAACAGCAATGTGTCTTTTATGGCAATAATTTTTAAAAATTTAAACATTCACTTTATTTTTATTAATTCTCATGTAGATGCCAAATAAGCATAGGAAAAGATGCTTTGCATAGTGTCATCAGAGAAATGCAAATTAAAATAACAATAAGATACAACTATATAACTACTGGATAATAGCCAAATTCCACAACATGGACAATGCTAAACACTAGGAGGATGTGAAGCAATCAGAACTCTTATTTATTACTGAAATAAATACAAAATGCATAACAGCATTGCCAATTTAAGACTGGCAGTTTCGCAAAAAAGAAAACATACTTAAACTAAATGTACTCTTAATAAAATCAGTCATACTCACTGGCATTTGCCCAAAGGAACTGAAACTTATAAACACACAAATACTTGCAAAGAGATCTTTATTGCAGCTCTGTTCATAATTCCAAAAATTTGGAAACAACCAAGTATGCTTTAGTTAGTGAATAGATACATAAACTACAGTAATCCAGAAAATGTAATGTTATTCAGACCTGAACAGAAATGAACTATCAGGCCCTGAAAAGACATGAAGGACATGTAAGTGCACATTATCAAGAGAAAGAAGTCCATCTGAAAAGGCTACATGGTATGACATATGTGACTATATGACATTCTGGAAAAGGCAGAACTGTGGAGACAATAAGAGGACCAGTGATTGGCATGGGTTAGGGCAGGAAGAGACGAACACAGAAAATTTTTAGGACAGTGAAATACTCTGTAAGATATGACTGAGGTAGAGATGTTATATGTTTATCCAAGGCCATGGCGTGTGCAACAGAGTGAGCCCAAACATGAGCCGAGAACTTTGGGTGACAGTGAAGTGTCAATGCAGATTCACCAGTTGTTAACAAATACACTGCTCTAATGGTGAATGTTTAAATGTGGGACTCCAGGTTGGCAGAAGGTGCATATGGAATATCTTTGTATCTTCTTAGTTTTGCTGTGAACCCAAAACTGATCTCAGGAAGAAAAACAAAACAAAACAACACAAGTCTTTCAAACAGAAATTCTGGAAGTAATCTCTTTCATGAAGGTTTGAAAGGATTCATTCTAAATTTTCAAGACTTTTTTTAAAAGCAACTTTGTAAAATCTTAACATTTTTTCCTATAGTTACTAAATTTTCTACCATTTCTTAAATTAATTCTGATAACTTATGATTTCCTGGAAAATTTTCCATTTTCCAGATTTTTATTTAATATTTTCTATGTCTTAAAAAATAGGTCTATTTTATATTTGTCATTATACTGCACTTCCTTTCCTATTTATAATTTTAGATATATCTCTTTTTCATTTGACTGACTAGAGATGTTTTTCTCCAAAGAACCAATTTTCCATATTATTTTTATCTTGATGCTTTTCTCTTTTCCTATATACTAATTTTTGCTTAAATACTTTCAAAATCCCATTTTGCTGCTTTTTTAAAGTTGCATTACTGTACTTTTCTTGACTTCTTGAGTTGAATGCTTAAATTATTTCATTTTTTTGTTCTTTAATACTAAAAGCATTGAAACCTATGGACTTGGAGCACAGAAATATTTCTTTCATCTTCTCCACATTTTACAGAAGATACAACATGTTTTAACTTTTTGTTTATTCTTGCGTTCTATTTTTTAAGGGCATGTTTGCAGTTGCGTCAAACTGACACATGCACATAACACATTAAAACACAAAGTTCATAAGTAGAATATAATTTTGAACTCTGTTTTTTAAAAAAAACCTATTGTCATATCAGAGACAACTTTGATGGGAACAATAACCTGTAACAGCTTAATTGCAAAACTCAAAGTTTGTGCTGTCCAATATGTTTGGCATTACCCACATGAGTTGTTTAGGTTGAAGTTAACTGGTCATATTTCAAGGATTTCAGATCTATATGTGCACAACACAGACCTAGAGCATTTTTGTCATCACAGCAAGCTTTATTGGGCAGCACCATTTAATTTTCACATTGACTCCTTAGAACCTGGAGTGCAGAGAAGAAGATGAAGGCACCTGTTTTTTTATTCTATTATAGAAGAAGCAGTTCTTCTATCAACAGTTTACAGTATTTTAAGTTTCCATTTTTATTTATGTAGATTTCCATTTAGAATATCAATCTTCATATGCATAGTGTTTTCAATTCAGGAAAACTTTCTTCAATAATGTCTTTAAAATATGATTTTTTCCCTTCTACTCTTTTACCTCTTACCTTTGCTTACATTTTATTCCTTCTTTTTTCATATTACAGCATTTTCAACCTTGTCTCATATGTTATTCTTTCAGAAAATGTTCTCAGGTCAGTACTTTATATCACTGAGCTCATTTCATATGCACCAAATTATGTTTCTTTTTTTCTGTAACAAAATTGATTTTATACAGTATTGCAAGTTTAGTTCTTGTAATTTCTCATCATATGTATGTAGCTGTATAACTTACCTCCTTTTTTCTTAATCTTATTTTCTCTTTATTACTTTTACTTTTTGCTCATAGTTTCTTCTATGTCCTAGCATGATATTTCCTTTCCCTTCTTTTACACTATTTTTCCCAGGCTAACTTGGACTTTTTAAAAAGTCCAGATGGAGAAGGCTCCATCTGACCGGGGAGCTCTCCTGGAAGTTAAGCACTGGCTTCCTGTAAGCTCTGGGCTTCTGTTCTTCCTTGCTGCCTCTCTGTGTGTAATAAGGTTGATCAGCTAATTCATGTAAATGGTCTGTCTTAGCGAGCTCGTGCAGGCAACAGAGTAATTGTTACCTTGTCAACTTCCTTAACAGCAGTGAGATTTCATTGTTGACCAGATGCTAAAAGTTCTAAATACATATTTATCTCTGACTTATGTTTTTCTTATAAAATGAATATATTTCTAACTTAGAATATATAGTTCGTTTAAAAGAAGAAAAAAAAAAAGAAAAACAATCATCTACAAGCTTGCTATCCAAAGAGAACCACTACTAACCTTCCTGGTACATCATTTGTTTTTCTTAATCCTACCTTTATACTTTTATCACAGAAGTGTTAGGATGTAACACATATTTCTGTGTTTATTAAGAAAGATATCAAAAATAAATGATAGGGTTGTGACTGTAGCTTTGTAGCATAGGTGAGACCTTGGGTTCAATCTTTAGCAATCTATGCACACACCAATAATAATAATAATAACACAGGCAATAGAATCTCGACATTCATTCAGTAGTCACTAAAATATAACTTTAGTGTGGGGAGTGGCTGAAGCTGGAGATGGATCACATGTGTGGGGCTAAAGCAAGGCCAGCCCCCAAAACACGGAGTGCCTGAGGTGAGCCATGTGAAAAGTTGTTCCAGTTCTGAGAATGTGAGGTGTCTGAGGTGAGCCAGGCAAAGAAGTTGTTAGGCAGAGGTGTTTCAAATACCATCAACCTCCTGAGTGTATAAATAAAAATGCTGCAGTCATTGGGCAGTTCTTTCTCTCCCACTGGGAGAGGAGGTTCCACCTGACCTCATTTCCCTGCATCTTGACTCTTGTTATTCTTCATCCTCCATCATTGCCCTTCTGGAAATTCAAGAGCTGTGTTGAACATGGCACTTTAAGAATTTATAGGTTGTTAAAATGCCATCCCACATTAGGTATGGCGGATGCAGATTGTTTTTGCCCTCAAGGAATCCAAGTTTTGGCAGGAAGTCAATGAATGAATAAATACTGTCTAATAAAATATATGTACAATTAAAGAGGCAAACATAGAGAACATCAGGAACAGGAAAGAGGGTACATCTTCCAGACAAACAGGTCAGAGAAGTACCTCCAAGGAGGGAAAACTTGCACTGTATCTTTAAAAATGACTACTGGAAAAATAAAAAGACTACTTGATGAAGAAGTCACAAGCTGGAGTCAAATCAAACAGTGCTGTCTCAGAGAGTGAATGCAACTATCCCATGAGGTAACCCTAAGATTCTTAGGATAGTGCTTATGACTGAACAAGGAATCAATAAATATTAGTTGTTACTGCTCTTCCTCTCATATTATTATGAGGTCATTACTTTTTTCTTAGAAAATACATCTGGCACATGTTCAGCCATGTATGGTTTCTTTCAGACAAGGATTTGATGAACTACTTGACATAATACTAGTGATCCAGGGGCCTAAATTACTCATCAGCAAGACCATGGCACTGTCTTTTGGTTGGTGCTTTAGAAAATAAGAAATAGGGGCTGGGGATTTAGTTCAGCGGCATAAGCGCCTGCCTTGCAAGCATGCAGTCATGAGTTTAATTCCTGGTACTGATGAAAAAAAAAACCCAAGAAAATAAGAAATAAGAGCTCATATTTTGAACCCATTTAAATAGAAATGCCTCTCACAGAGGCTCCTGATCCCTGTTTTATTTTGAGTAACAAAAATTAAAGACAATAAAAAATAAATTTCCAGAGTGACATCACATCCCATAAGCACATTGTAATTGTATTTCTTCTTCTTTTGAATAAAATAACAAGTCTTATGTTAATGTTAACCTGAAACGTGCAATCCGTGCAGGAGCAGAATTGCAAATGCCAGATCAGGATAGCAGGAAGCACACACTCTGCCACTCCACTCCTAAAATAGAAAACCTATTTAGCACTTTGTAAAACACGCTAAATGAAGTTTGCTCTCTCCTGCAGATAGAAATTTTACTTCATTTTGTACCAGTGAAATTTTTGAAAATTGCATGAGGAGAGAGCAATTTTTGGCACTTTGGCTAGGAGTACAAAATGTTAGCAAATGGTGCTGAAAGGATCTTAAGTGTAATGTTGGAATAATATTCACACAACACTGGCTGCATCTTCATTTTTAACCTATTTACATATTCACAGGAAAAATGCTTAGCAGTTATTTGTCTAAAGGAGCCTTTTTAAGGGGGAAAATGGTGTTCACAATTTTTGAATGCATTAGTCAAGAAAGTTGCTGTGAATAACAATTCATGAAGAAAATATCATTTCAACTATCATAGAAGAAGATGGATATAGGTGGAAGAATTCTGGACATCGATGTTAACTCTTGATGCAGAAAGAAAAGGGAGAAAGAGTAGTGAGAACCTCATACTGGAAATTTCCACAGATTAGGTAGACGTTGAGAGCCACCAAAATAAACTGCACTAAACTGTTAATTTCCAGATTTCTAATATGGTTCCCCTAATTTGTGACCACTTAGTAAGTACAGAAGTGGAAAGCCCGCTGGCACAAGAGGAATAGGCTTTCATTAATAACATGATTTAATAGCTATCTTCTATCTTATGGTACAGAAACAGAAATTGGCACATTGGTAGAAAGCTATATATTTCTTGCCCACAAAGAACTTAAAATCAAATTAGAGAGGAGATCCTGTATTCATGACACTGTTAATGTACATTTAGGAAACACAGAGATGAAGCATTAACTTCCAGCTTTTCTATAAACAGATGCTGAGGTGACACTGAGAATGTATGCTTGTGAAAAGAATTGGAGAAAATAGGATTGAGCAGAGATCAAACTGCAAGTTTTTACAAGACATTGTCTTCCCAGGCCATTGAAGGTCATATTTCAGTACAGGTTTGACAGAGCCTGGGGCCTCCTGGCTGAGACATGGGCCCTGAAACATCGGTGGTAGAGTTCTCTCAAACTGAGTACAAATGGTTATTTTACCACCGCTTGGATTAGTCATTAGACACTGAGGAAGGGAAGGGAAGAACCTCCGGAAATGATGTGGGCTCTCCAGGAGCTAAAGCCAAGACTCCCTGCTGGTAGCCCTTTTCACCACTGGGCAACTGTATATCTTTGAAGGGGCCTTTCTGAGTCTACCAAAAATCTTTTGTGTAGCTCTTTTAAATGTTCATACTAAAACATCCAGTAATGAATGTGAATAAAAAAATCAGCAGAGAGCTCTAGCATGGGTTCATGAGGCGCTAATCACAGGTATATAGGTATTTTAATTCAGGAGTAGCCCATAAACTGTGTTTTACTACTGTATTTTATCAGTACATTCTGTGTATTTTCCATAACCTACTACTTCCATTTAATATTACTTTTACCCTTAAAAAATTTTTATGGTCAAACAAATTTAGAGGTACAACAAATAGCCAATTAGTTTAATTCATTGTAACTTGAAAATCACTAATCTCAACTGACTCTGACTTAGTGTCATAGAAATGCCATATACTTTTCAACTCAGCCCAGATCATCTGTTAGCAGCCACTAGCAGCATGATGTGAAGTCACAGAACACACTTGTGCATAAAAGACAGCAGCAGGATTTCTGAAGGATGCTTCTGTGCCAATATTCCATTCTTGTTTGTCATGAGTGTTTGTTTGTCAAAAACAGTCTGATTCAAGCAAAGATACAGCAAGCACTAGTCCCGTGTTCTCTTATACGCTGCCTTCTTTCATTTCCCCCAAGAACCTTATGTAGTAAATACTATTATTTCCAATTTTCAGGTGAGGAAACAGAACGAGAAATGGCTAGAGATCTAAATGAAAAACCTGACTCTAAACCCATTGTTCTTCCCACTATCCATCTGTTCTATCATCCTAACATCACTCGCTGGGGATTTAGCTCAGCGGCATAAGCACCTGCCTTGCAAGCGCGCAGTTGTGAGTTTGATCCCTGGTACCAAAAGCAAAAAAACAAAACAAAACAAAAAATTCTCCACATCCTAACATTACCCATAAGTGTATCCCGTATGTTTTTTATAGCTCACTAGTTCCATGAAATAGTAATTTTTTTTTCACAAAAAAATTGTTGTGGTCAAGCAAATTTAGAAATCACTAAGCCAAATGTAGCTAAATAGAGCTTTGTTTTAATTTTTTTTTAAACACAGGAAGTCTCAGGACATGCTTGGGCTAATTTGTCCTGTGGATCTATAAATAGCTCAAAAGCAGAGGTTTCCATAACCGACTTGACCACATTTTTTTCCCCTGATGGGCATCTTACAAAACTAAGGATCTAAGAAACAAAGTATGGGAAATTCTGCTGAACAAGACTCAAAACAGCCTTCTTTCACAGCTACATGTTAAGAAAGTCCTCTTGCATGTTACATGATGCTCAATTGAAGATGAGTTTCTATTAGTGAGAGGAAACAGGTGCCAGCCTTCCAGGCATGCTTTACAGGCAAGAGAGAGGTGCCTCACCCAATGATCCTAGGCTTACTCAGTTTTACTAAGACAGTGTCAGGAGGCACAACCATCTGGAGAGACTAAATTTCAGGGCTTTTTTTCAATGTGAAAAGATGGCAGATAGGAACTTTTGAAAGAAAATGATTTTTATAGGATGGTAATAATATTATTGTTATGGTTTATACATTGTGTCAACTTGAGAAGTCTAGAAGTTTAACTAAGTGACTCAGCAGCTCTACATACTGGGGTGTAGAGAACAAGCAGTTACCATTCTAGGATATTGTTCACTGGGTCAATTGGAGAAGGTCAGAACTTTAAGTGATTCAGCAGGAAGCCAGGGTCCCCAGTTTGTAACATCCTCAGCCTGTGCATGAGGAGGGCACAGCAGAGGGTATAAGTGCTACACCCACCCCAGGGAAGCAGCCTGCATACAATAAAAGGCAAATGAGGAGGGACTGATCGCTGGTTCTTCGGAGGAGCGTCAGTCTTCACCTTCAGCTCGGAAGTTGTCTCCCGGCTTCTGGCACAGACTATCTGGCTTCTGCCTGGGACTCCTACCTTCATCATAGATTCTTTAGCCTTCCATCGTAGATTCTTCAATGTTCTGTCACAGACCCATGGGCCTCCTGATACGGACTTGCATGGGACACTGCAGTAAGCTCCAGCCCTTCAGGTGGACCCTTCAAACTCTAGCATGCAGATGCCCTCTGCACACACTCTCATCTAATTTGGTGGCTGATCTTGTAATTTCTCATCTGATTTGGTGGTGAGCCAATCTTGTAATTTCTTTTACATTTGTATGTCTTGTGTTATATCTATTTCTCTAGTAAACCCTGACTGATGCAATTACCATTACCTAACAATAGGTTTGTTCAGTCTCTGAAAAGCTTAACTTAGAACTGCAGAGAGAATCAGTAACTTCTAAACCAAAAAAGCAAATACACAGGCATACACATGCAGAGCTACAGATAAAAAGAAAATCCAAAATTCTTACCGTGTAGAAAACTAGCCTGGTAGCAATTTATAAAATACACTTAACTGAAAAATAAAATTTCTCAATTTTGCTTTTTTTTCTGTTTTTAGACATGACTTTGTGTGTGTGTGTGTAAGGTTAAATTCATTCATGCAATTTGATAGTAATTTCTTCCATCCAACAGTTAGGCTGGCTATGAGTTTGCCTGTGGTGTTTCAGGTATGGAAATCTCTGATTTGCTCCTATTTGACTTTTCTCGTTGAACTTCTGTGCTTCTGAGCTACTATAACAGAGGGGAAAGCAGTTATTTACGGAGAAAAATGAAAGAGAGATGAGATGACTCACATGAAGTCAGTAATCTATGACAACAGGCTCTCCACGTCCTCCAGAAGAATAGCTTAAAGCATGTGGGTAGCAAGTCAAGGATTAATTTTTATTAAAATAGCCATAAATTTCCCAAACCTTGTAGGAAATGTCAACCCTTGTGGCCAGAATGGTAATAAATTAGGGATCAAGAGAACCTAAAATTCCCTGCTGGAAAGATGTTCAGTTCTTCCACTAAGATTTCTATTCAAATAGAAATAGATTCAAATAAGATATAGATTTCCTATATCTTATTAAATGGTAGAAAAGATTTTTTCACTGATAAAGTATGATTTTAAAACTTATTGTAAGGCAGTTGTCTGGATATCCACATTATCAAATGCATTGTTAGATGACATTGAGAGAAAAACCCTCAGGCAGGAACAAGACTCAGATCAAAGTCAACCCCAGGACATTTGCTCCTGGGCAATGGCACTTATGTTCAACAGAATGTCTCAATCCGCAGGACGGATAAAAGACAAAACAAGAGAAGTGTTTTAAGATGTAAAAAAACAACTCACAGGTTTACTAAGTTCAAATCCAGAAATTAGTTTCTCCCAGGGCCAGAGTTGCCACTTGTCATTTTGTTCCATATCTCTTCCCACCTCTTTTTCCTTCCCTTATTGGTTTTCAATGGTATATAAAATTGAGATAATAAAGTTGTCAGAAAATCAAACTGTCTCTTAGTCTGAAGGTTCAGTTTAAATGCAAATGAATCCTGAAGAACTTCAAGGTACAGTGTGTACACTCTGGTGAAGTTTTATATTAAAATAATATTTATTGCTTTATTTATGTTCACTGCCATTTGAAGTTATGAATCACCTGTTCATGTCTATTGCCCATTTGTTATATTAGAATATTTGTAGTTTTATTATTGAATCTTATGAACTTTTTCTATATTAAGGGTCCAAATTATTTGCCTTCTGTATATATATATTTTATATATTTCTGTACACTTCTTTAGTATGTGTACAGATATGTACAAGATATGAAATACTTTCTGCTAAAAATGGAAGGAAATTACAGAAAAATAACTCAAAACAAATAAATTTTTAATTAACTGCTAACAATGTATATGCTTTATGAATATTCTAATCCATTATTTTGGTTAATTTTATGGTGAACAAAGAATCAATTTCTGAGACATCAAAAGCATAATAGGTATTGTATGTAATACTACTTAAAATTCCAAATAAAATCTAAACTGCCTTAAAAAAGCATTCTTTTTCATTTCAGTTATGTTTCCTAAAGAACAAATTTAGTTTTTCCTTCTTTGTTCTCCAATTGTTTGAGATGTGAAAGAAAAACTGTGTGAATTAAACTTAAATTTAAAACACACACTCATATAGATAATCATTCAAGCATGCACTGAAATGAGTCTGTGAACAGAATAAAAATGTTTCCCATTTTCTCTTTTTGTTTCCACTCTTTCTATAGTTTTGACAGCACCATTAATGCTGACATGCAAGCACAATTGAGTTGAATTCTTTTGCAGCTACAACACCCTGGTTTGGAGATTCCTCAACTCAGATAACAATAGTGAAAAAAATGGCTACTGTGCCAAGCATAGAGCTACATGCTCTTTGAGAATTTACCTTTAATACAACAATTCTATGGTAGCAGGTACTGTGACAATCTTCATTTTACACATAAAAAATGTAGGCACCATAGACTTAGTCATTTGACCAAACTTGCATGGTAGTAAATGAACAGCTAAGATTTCTACTTAGGTCTCACTGGTTCTAGAACCACATGCTGACAACTATGGTACCATGTCCTTCAAAACACAACAAAATAAAGAAAAGGAAATATCATACTGACCCCTTTAACATGGAAGAAGAGTATTTATAGAAGAAAGGGGAGAAAACCTGGCTTTCATAAATCTGATTTATTGAACATATTGTGCATTTAAGTATCAAGATTCACAGAGATGACAATCTGGTACTTGAGTTCAGATCCAAATGGGGAGGGAAATATACATATATATGTAAATGTATCTTGCCAAGCAAAAAGTGGCATTTCTGCTAAGGCAGAAGACAGGTGAGAGAAAAGTAACCATTGTAGGGAGGACCCAGCAATAGGAACAGGGATGGCATCAGGAGAACGAGTGGCATTCCTCTTAGAAAGGAGTCAGTATGGCACTGATATGATCCTGCATAGGATGGTATAAGCCAGGCACTGCTTTAACATTCACTTTCTCATTTATTCTTTGCAATAATCTGTGAAATTAATATTATGATTACCTCTACATTGCAGATGAGCAAGTTCAGAGAAGTTAGGTAGTATCTGGATATTAGCAAGCTGGGCAGATGCCACAAGAGAGGAACTGAGGTCCTTCTGCCCCTTACTCACAGCACAGCCTTCTCTTTTTCTTCTGAAAGCAGAAGAAATAAAAGTGCAGTAGGAAATGACAAAGATACTTTTGTCAGTGAGAGAGAAATTATACTTAATGATATCTGTTTCTCTATGCAGTTGGAACTTAGGCTATTTGCCCAAAATAACAGAATATAAGGGTGATAGGAAGATGGTTGTAAACATTCATGTTCAGTTAGAGGATGACTAGAATGGAATAAGCTTAAATAGTTTGCAGAGCAATATTGAGAGTGTAAATGAAAAAGGAAGCCTTATTTTGTAGTGATACTATATGTTCAGGTAACAAATGTTATGCAAACAATGGCAACTGGGAAAAATTCTTCAGGGAAAATTTACAGACACAAGAGACATAGGTTTCCACCTTTCACTTAATTCTGGAGCATCATAGAGGGTCTAAGCCAGCCCAAGTTTCAGATTTCAAGAAAAAGATCAGAACTTCCGGGTCTGGAGCTATTAAGCTAATTCATCAGAAAGCATCATTCTTCCCCCTGGTGAAATCATGAGTGGCACAGTCTAAGCCTTGCATGTCAGCCCAGTGTGCATGTGGGAGGTGGGGGCCAGGTTATCAGCTTCTTCTCTGGTATGAGCAGGACTGCGATGCATACTTTGAAGTTACAGCCCTGCATTGCGGTTACACAACACTCACCACATCAGTGTTCACAGTGGTGAAGAGCCACTCCTTTCCCTGGCAGGAACACAAGAAGCTAGTCTCCGAGGCTGGTAGTTAGCCAGGAATGACTGAGGGCTGGCTGTAAGCACTAACGTCTATTCTGTTTCTATGGAAATTTGCAGGAGGCTAACTCATCTGCAGGGGGTGCCAGGCAGGAGGAATTCAATCTTGCAATGTTAGCCCTTACCATTCACTCAAATTTCCCCGAGCGTGATGTAATCTAAGAGGGTCTACCAGTAAATTTGAAATGCTTCATCTTAGACTCTGGGCCAGATAATGAAGGAAGAAAAGTCTACAATGGTATTGTTGAGCAGAGAGGAATGCAGTACACAAGACTCTCATTTTCACTGACTTGTGGTTGTGCAAAAACTGCATCTTACTTTCATTTCCATTCATCAACCATTGGTACCATCAGTGATTTTATTTCTTGAATAGCTTATTGAAGTATATTTGACATGGCTGAACTGTAAATTGTATATCATGTAAAGCTCTGATGTAATATATGTCTACCCCTTTGAAACTTCACACTGTAAAGATAGAGTAAACCTGTCACCCCAGAAATGTCCTTATGCCCCTTTTGTAATCCAGCCTATTCTTTGTCACAGTGGAAACTGAGTGTCCTGATTTGGTCTTTTCACCCTTTTCTTTTATGACTAGCTTCCTGTGGCTTTGATAAGATACACAGTTTTCATCTTGTTATCTCCATAATTAATATAATGCAACCTTCTAAATGAGAACATTGTAAGAATTAGTGATTACAAAACAAATGTTCAAACTGAACTGGCTACATATTAAGAAGCTATGAATCTGAAGACAGAAACCTTGGGTCTAACAATACATAGTATGTCATATCTAATGGATTAGGCAGGAAGAAAACTGGTCCTTTAGGGACTCTTTAGCCTGCTGTCCCTTTCTCCCCATCTCTAGCTTTCATGATTCCATAAGCAAAGATCAGTTCATCCTCAAAGATGGGGTCTGGCTTTAAGCAGGAAAAATATAAATATAAAATAAATATAAAACTGTCTTTGTATACCAAAATTATCTACAATTATTTAGACAGTGAGGTAAGATGAAGTGGTGAAAAATAACCATAAAATCTGTAAATAAAAAGGAGATGGAGAAGAATGTGATACTTTCTACATGTGTAATTTCTATTAGAACTAAGATTGTCCAATTTCAGAGAGAGAGAGAGAGAGAGAGAGAGAGAGAGAGAGAGAGAGAATTTTTAGTATTTCCAATGCATATAGGCTGGGCTTATTCATAAGTTGAGCTGTAGCTGTGACTATATAAAATATACACTCTACGGTATAAAATTGTGATTATATACCAAAGAAATATTGTCTTTAAACCATTTAAAATACAAAACATCTGTTATTCATATCCATGGAGATAAGAAATTTAAGTGACAGCAAGAAAATATAGGCTGGACACATTGAAGAACTTGAAATAGTAAGAGTAGTTAAACCAAGGCATAGACAAGGAGAATCTTTCTCACTGATGACATAGGCATTTTTAAGATGATTTTAGAGATACCATTTGTAGACTTAAGGCTGTATCTTAGAGTTATGGAGATGATTTTAAATTGGAGGTGGCTGATGCCTGTAGGATATGTATTTCAAGTGGCAATTTCCACCATAGGTAAAGATGTATTTAAGTATAAGGAATTTACAGGGATAAATGAATGTCACAAAACCAACTTTTAGAAAGCTTTCAGTGTGTGACCCTATGCTTCAGCCTCTTTATGTAGACTTGATGTTACTGTTCCAGACTTTGATTCCAGCTATTTCTCCCTTAAGTAGAGTCACCCCCTGTGACTCTAAAAGTTTCTTGAGCAGAGTGGGTACTCCCAGTCTCACCTCTCACCAGTGAACTACAGAAGGAATTGTAAATTCTTTAGGGCTACCTTTAGTGCATTTTCTCAGTTGGTTGGAAAACCTCAAAGGTAAAGATTTAATTGGGCATTTTAACATTGGCTTCGAAAAAGAAGCCACATATTCACAGAGAGGAGAAGTTGAGCCACTCACAAAAGAGTTTCCTGCTAAAAATTCTTTAGTGGCATGGAGTGTGTCTCACTAATTGAGGCGATGACCAAGATGACGCCAGTGGCCAGCCCTTGGCCCAGGGTGGCTGCTTCCATTAGGAATGGCAATGTGCCCTTTTTGTGTACTCTGAAAGGTGCCCAGTGGGGAGGCCTGAGGAGCTACTAGCAGCCTTTGTGGAGAGGGCTGGTCTTCCTGGGCCATGGCCCAGCAGGGCAGAGCAGCCACCTGCTGACTGAGCCTTTCTTCCTCATGAAGGAACCCAGAGGATTCCATTAGAGGAAGTGCTGCTTCAAGCCACCATGGCTACCTTTAATGATTTCCAGGGAAGGAAATGAGTCTCCCAAATCAATTATGACACTCAATTAGGTTACTTAGGTGGATGTATCCCAAGTGAAATAAGAGGATGGGAGGTGTGGGTTAATGTCCCATCACTCTCCTGGCTGCAGGGCCCAGGGGCTTCTATCAAACTATTTTGCTCAGTGCCAGCCCAGTACTGGGCACAGAATAAGTACCTAAAGTTTGCTGAGAATAAATCTTAACTTCCTCTCTTTTCTCCAGATTTGGTTGGTATCTAAGCACTCTCTTGGGAGTTCAGGAACTCCAGATGTACACATTTTTTATAATAAAAAATATTAAACATTGTTAATATACATTTTAAATTTTTTTACTGACCCAAATTTTAAACCACACAGGTGTTTTTAATAGCAAAATGATCAGTTATTTTGTTTTTTTCTATGAGCTCCTCTGATAAAGAATGCAGGTAGAATGAATCAAAGAAACCAAGTTTAACAAGTAGAGTGTTTATATACATGGAATACAGAAACCATCAGCTTGTGACTGAGAGACCTTTCCCTAATCCACAGCATGAAGTTTTCCCTGCATTTCTGCAGGCTTTGTGGGTTCCTGCCCCACAGTTCTGGTCCTAACAGTGCCCAGTGTCCCACAGCTATCACAGGCTTCATCACTTCAGGATGCTGCAAATGGTTATGCTAGCTGTGTTCAACAAGAAGAAATACATTAAAGCCCAACCTTGATCTCTACTCCTTAAACTATGAACTCTGCTCGCTAAACCAAATGTCACAGATCCATCTGAAGAAGGTGATTTTTCCTAATTTTCCCAAAAGTGCTTTATAACCTATTAAAGGTCCTGTACTTGTAATTAGTGTCATTAGTGTGGATATCTTTAAACTAATTATAACAGTAGAGCAACTTCATTGAAAGTATTTAGGAGATAGTCATGCTTGCAGAGCTATACTGTAGCAAACCCCAAAATAGACAAAAAAGAGTACAGAGAATCCAACTTCTAAGTTAAAGTTCCAAATTTTCAAAAATTAAGAAAATGTGAACCCACAGACCCAAGAAGCTGTATGTCTCTCACTCTGTGTGTGTGTGTGTGTGTATGAAGCAGAATAAAACAGAATTACAAACCTGAGTAAATTTTGCAGAACAGCAAAGTCAAACAGAAAAATTTTAACAGGAAAAAAAAATGATCCAAAAATACAGATTCACAAGAGCAGTAAGGGAACTGAGAAACAGTAAAATATTTTTCAAAGTGCTGGTAGAGAATAATTGCTGACTTATCACCTTAACACAATTTTCCTTCAAGAAAAGGGCAATACAAAGACATTTTAGCTGTAAAAAAAAGAAAGAAAGAAAAAGAAAAGTTGAGATGTCATTAAAAGATCTTTCTTCAAGAAAGAAATTTTCAAAGGTGGTTTCAAAAAAAGAGAGAAAATGATTCAAGAAGTAAAATCTGAAAAACATTAGAAGAAAAATAAATTTAAAAAAATGTTCACACCTGGAGATAAATATTGTTTTCAGAAAATAGTAATAATTTCTAATTTGATAACTGGAAAAAAGACAGAAATATTCAAGACGGGAAATGAAGTATTAGAATTAAAGTATAGGGTTCATATATTCTCTTCAAGAGAAAAAGTGCTGATTACTGATTTTGTTTAGCTTACTACAAAATCTCAAGTGTTATCACTAAAACAGAAGTAAATGAATAACTTTCAAACCAATAGAGGGAAAAACTGGAAGAGAATAAAAAACAAAATATTTCACCAACCATATCAAAAGGCAAGAAGATCAATAGAAGCAGCAAAGAAATGTCAATCAAATAGAAGAGAAAAACTAATATAGTAAAACATAAACAAAAAACAAAACAAAAATCCAAATATTTCAGTCATTACAGTAAGTATAATTGTACTCAACTTGCTAGTCAAAAATACGGGTATCAGACTAGATGAAAAGTAAAATCCATTATATATTCATACCAAAAACATATCTAAGAACATAAAAAGTTGAAAATAAAAGGACAGAAAAAAACCAACCATCAAATAGTAATAAAAATAGAACTGAGAAAACTATAATAATAGTAGACAAGATAGACTTAGAAACAAACAAACAAAAAAACCATTTCTGTGGATAGACAAAAGTTTTGACTCTCCAGGAAGACCTAACAATTCTAAAATTGCATATATTTAATAAATAGCTTCAAATGATATAAATCAAAAGTTGGTAGAACCATAAAAATATGGAAAAATATTTTTTATAGTGAGATGTTTAACTTACTTCTCTCAAGTCTTGATAGGTCAAAGAGGTTTTTTTTTCTTAATTAGCAGAGGTATATAAGCATTTTATTATTCAATAATTTCATCTTTATTCTTATTTTTTAAATTTTATTTTAAAGAGAGTAAACTCAACAAAATAAAACAGAATAAAGCCAATTAAAACAAAATAATGAAAGTGATACAGGACTTCAAAACAAGACAATCAACAATGGGCACCATAATGTATTTTGTTATTTTCAAAATAGCTGCCCACACCATCAGACATAATAAAATCAAACAAAACAAAATATAATAAAACCCAACCAAACCAAACCAAACCAAACAAAGAAAATGATACAGGACTTCAAAACAAGATAATAGGAAATTAACAATGGCTACCATAATTCCTATTGTTATCTTCAAAATAGCTGTCCAGACCATCAGACATAGGCATGTAAAATTTACCAAACAATACAATAACTAAGTTGCTTCTTTACTTCAGTTGTCATCTTTTCAGAGATTTCAGGTGTGTGACTTCTAATTTCTACTATGTCTGTGTATCCTGAACTTGTTCTGTGTGGGCTGGAGGTCTGGAATTGTGTTTTGCTCCTTTGTCTTACATTTTCTTGTGTTCCTCCAAATCAGCCCATTGTTGCATTCTGGGTATTTCTTGCATTGGCTGCCAGTCTCTTGGTGTAGTAGATTGGATTAGGAATCTGGGTTCCTCCAATCTGGGGTTCCTGGAATGGTGGAAAGGCATAGGCCAGTGGTTCACCAATGCTTCCCTGATGGCAGTTGGAGCTCAACTTTTGGGTTTTTCTCTGGGGCCAGCTTCTGGACTCACTGGATTTCTCCAGGCTGCTGACACATGGCTTGAAGTGTGGCTTCTTCCTATTAACTCAGTTTGTTCACAAGTTTGGTTCAGCTCTGATATTTCTTAGCTGATTTTCTGTTTAGTTGATCTGTCACTCTGTGACAATGGAGTATTGAGGTCTCTCATTAAAACTCTATTGTTGCTCATTTGATTTTCCATGTCTACCATTAACTGCCTTATACAGTTGTGTGCTCCAGTATTAGGTCATATGTATTTATGATTGTTATGGCATTTGTGCTGTCTCCAGCTTTCTCACTGACCCCAGTCAATCTTGTGATATTCTTCTGCTTCATCTTATAGCTGTTGGGTTGATTTCTCATGGTCTTTTGCTATTTGTTTTTTTTTTGGTCTTTTGCTATTTTTGTGATATCTTTCTTTTCATGATCATTAGTTGCAATTCCATCTTCAAGATATGAAGTTCTATCCTTTCCTTTGTTCAATCTATTGCATATACTTTCAATGGAGTTTTTAATCTCCTGAGATCTTTGTTTGGATCTGTTTCATGGATTTCATTTTTCTCCTTGTTGGGCATTTTTTGTTTCTATCTTTTTCTAAGCTCATTTCTTCTTTTATTTGTGCATTTTCTATTATCTTTGATTTTAAACATCATTTCTTTTTGTATTTGACAGATAATTTTCTCTTTAGCCTTTTCCACTTGTTTTGTTATTTCTATTGCTATCATTTCACAAAGTTCCAATGTTTGAATTTCAACTTCACTCATCTCACCCTAAGTTCCCAGGCCTGTCCTGGGTGGGCTGGGTGTCTGGGGTCACATCTGGTCTCTGCATCTTGCCTTTCTCCACCTTCTCTTTTTTCTTTTATTTTGTCTTCTATGTTGATGCCTGTCAACTTCCCTTGATATATAGCTCTACCAGTAGCATTGAGGCCTCTTTTAGAAAAGAAAGGAGATATCTGTTCCTCAGGGATGCTCTCCAGATGTAGTTGGTTCTTTATAACTATCCCAAGAACCTACCTTCTTCTGGTGTTTACAGTTCTGTGGTAATGTCTGTGTTACATCCAAGAATGTGCTGGGTATGGAGCTGATCTTGGCCTCTGGATGTGGGGCTGGGACTGGTCTCCTGTTGGTAGAGTTTTCTCTCTTTCTCTCTAGCAGCAAGGATTTCCATAATTTTTATTACTTATCAGATATGTTTATATATACCTTACATATATATTAATTCATTTACTATTCACAACAGCCATATAAAGCAAGTATAATTATGATCTCCATTTTAAAATGAAGAAACTGAGACACAGGCAAGTTACATAAGTTTGCATAGATAGTAAACGGCACGACTCAAATTCAGGTAGTCTGATGCCAGATTCTGCACTCTTTGTCAGTCTTCCTTACTATGCAGTCCTAGAAACACATATAGTATCTCTGGGAAATCCTTAAAGCTGTTTTGTAAAATGCTAATGCCTAATAAATAAATATTCCACATTTCTGATTGAAAAATTGCATACCGGAAAGATAGGTTCTCCCCATTCCTCACATTTTTCCTCAAAACCAGTGCTACTTTAACCAAAATATCAACAAATTATGTCTAGATGTTCAATAAATTGATTTAAATTTCATATGAAAAGAACAAAGGGTCAACAAAACCAAGATCTACTCAAGAGAAAGAAGAGGTAAAGAGATTGGCTCTGCCAGATGTGGACTTGCTATGTGTTGCACTAATTCAAGTGGTATGGTACTGACAGAAATAAATTTGATCACAGCAATCAAATAGAGAATGAAGAAAAAGATTAAAAAATAATTGTTATATTATAGAACTACAATTGCATATTTTGGGGAATAGAAAGGCTAGTCACAAAATAGTGTTTTGACAATTGGCTATTTATATAGAAAAATAATTGAACCCCTACTTATATTATATACAAAGATAAGTTCCATATGATCCAAAGCTAAAATGTTAAAAAAGACTGAGAAATTAGAAACATTATAGGAGACTTCTTGTTGGCCATATGGTTTATATGATTTCAAAGAATTTTCTAAAGATATAGAAAGTATAAATCAGAAAAGAATACAATGAGTTAGTTAACTATAGCAAGATAAAAGATTCATATTCAACCATAAACATTTGAACACAGATTGGGTACTAGATGCTATTAAAAAATTAATAATTTTATTAGATATGATACTGGCATTGTTAGGAAGGATTTTGTTAGAGAAAGTGAAATAATATGATGCTTAACATTAAAATTAGTATTTAAAGGTTAAGTATTTAACTTTAGTATTTAAAGATAGAGAGAAGATGAGGTAGAGAAGATAAGATAATAAATACCAAACTACAGTTAAATAGGAGGAATAAGCTCTACTGTTCTACAGCACAGCAGAGTGAGTATAGTTTAAAATAATTTACTGTATATTTTATAAAGACCTATAGGATTTAATCACTAAACATTGTATCAAATTATCACAAGGTATCACATAAATATGTACAATGTATAAATATATGTTAACTAAAAACTTTTAAAACTTTAATTTTAGAAAAAAAGTAGAAGAAAATAGATGAAAGATGACTGGGGAGAAAAATATTAATAATGATAGAAATGGGGTGGTAGGTATGTGGAAGATATTTTACAATTCTCTTTACTTTTGTATGTGTTTCACATTTTCTGTAATAAAAGAGAGGAAGAGGAAGTAAAAGAAGACAAAGAAAAGACAGGGGGGAGAAAAGCAGAATTCTGTTCATCCAAAACCAGTGTGTTAGTTTTAGTTCTTTAGGAAGTAGATGCCAAGATGATGTCAGAGAGGCAAAGAGTTATTGGGCAAATATCTGTGAATAACAGAAGCCCAGGAGTGTGCAGGGTCATCCCTACAGTATGATGCAGTCTGACACTGGTTAGAAAGAGCCCGGCTGCAGGCCCACACTGAGAAAGTCCTGGTCAGGCTTTCGTGCCTTCACCACCCCAGGCACTGGCTAGGAGAAAGTGATCCTAAAAGTGTGGCACACGAAGATTGTCAGATAATTACAGTTCTCACAGCAGACTCTTTCTAACTCACTGTCATAGTTGCCAGAGGTTACAAAAAGAAAGTGAAAAAATAATCTCACAACATGAAGGAAATATAAACTATATAATTTATTATATATTCATATATATATTCAAGAATTCTTGAAAAATTAATAAAAGTAAAGCAAATATGGAAGAAAAAATGAAAAATTACACATTTCACAGAAAACTAAGATACACATAGTTTATAAATGCATGAAGTCTATTAATAAGAATATAAAAATTAAAAATAATTTAGATATCAGTTCATACTTCCAAGATTGCAAAATTTTAAAGTTGAACTTTCCAAATGTGTGTGAAGTTATAAAATAAGAGAAACATTCTACTGCCTTTGGAAATCAGCATGTTGTTAGCAAATAAAGTTGAAAACAAGAATTCACAAACCAATAATTCCATTCTTAGTTATATATCTGCTTAGTTTTCAATTGCTGCTGTAACAATTGCCCAGAAACTTGGTGGCTGAAAACAACACAGATTTATTATCTTATACCCTTGCAGGCCAGAAGTCCCTATGTATCTCATTTGACTAAAACTAAGTGTTGGAAACATTGTTTTCTAGATGTTCTAGGGAGAATCAGTTTCTTGTTCATTCATTTTGTTGGCACAATTCATTCCTTGTGATTATAAAACTAAGGTTTCTATTTGCTTGTTGGCTGTAAACAGAGCTATTTGTGATTTCTAGAGTCAGTTATATTCTGTTCCCCATCTTCAACGTCAGCAGTGATTGGTTAACAAATTCTTGAGATGCATCTTCCTAAACCATTCTCATATGATTAGACTGGACCAACTTGAACAATCCAGAATAAATGCCTCATCTCAAACTCCTCAATCTTAATCACATGTAATCTTTCACATCTCTTATGCCATGCAAAATAAGATTTTCACAGGCTCCAGAGCTTCAGCCTGGGATATGTTTAAAAGGTTGTTATTTGGCCTAGTAAGTCCTTATCAAGAAATTTCACATAAACTCCAGGAAACAAAGATGTTTGCAGACAACATAGTTCATGACAATAAAAACTGAAAAAAACTCAAGCATTTGTGAATGATAAGATAACTGAGTAAATTATGGTATGTTCATAAAGTGGAAAAGTATACACTAGTGAAATAAAGAATAAACCATGAATACATGTAAAATGAAATGGTTGAATTTTAGAAACACAATGATGAGGAGAGCAAACCCCAGAGGACTCCTCCAGAATTCAATCTTATTAAAGCTCATCAGCGAAGCTAAAAGTAAAAAATATGTTTGTTCAGCAATGCATATGACATGGTTTTTGAAAAGGCAATGGAATAACACAATATTCTGCAAAAGGATTAATTCTGGCAGAAGAAACAGAGTTGAGCTACACAGGTAGCTGAAATGGTGGTGTAACACAAACACATAAGTCAAGTGTTGGGTTTGCACTGTATATTTATGATCTTCCTGTATTACTTACATATCTGAAATTTTCCACTTCTCTCTCAAAATGCTGCATAACTTTAAAAAATATTTTTAAAAAGACAGTATTAACAAAAATGAGGGGTGAAACTGAGAAACTAAGAACTTTAACATAAGGTATTGAAGGAGTCATCAGCACAGGTAATGAGGTTTCCAGGCATACTCGCAATTCTTTAAGTGATTCCTCCTTTTTCTGGAATGATGTCTAAAACCTTCAGAGAACGTAATCGAATGACTGGGAGGTCAATAGATGATGCTAGTGAAATGGACTGGGAGGATGGACAGCAGGATGTACCCTAGCCTTAAGGACTGACTTGAATCCCAGTCTACACAGTTCAGGCTGGTTCAGAAATGCAGGCTCAACTGTTAACACTCTTCATCTACCTGGACCCTAACCTGGAGTTTCATCCCTGTCCTGAATGGACCCCCTTTCCTTATTTGCTACCTGCTGGTTGCCCTCCTCTGACCTACTGGACACTTCTTCCATGGTGGACTCTTACATATTGCCCAATTCCTTCCTTGGCTACCAGGGATCCTTCCTCTCATGCCCTGATCCTGGGACCTTCCCCAAACATCTATTCCAATCAGCCCACCTCCCTGTCCATTCCTATGCTAACCCAGAGTCAGAAGTGGATAGCAGTCCACAGGATAAGTATGAAAAACAAAACAAAAACCCCTCTAGGCCAGTGATGGTGAACCTTTTACAGCTTTCTGTGATATGAACAGGCTGCTGCAGCATGGATACCATAGATTTGCCATGGGCTATGTAGATTTTTTTAATGTATCCTTGAGAGTAAGCTAGTTCTTTGTTTCTGTTAGTATTTTGACTTTTCTCAGAATTTACCAGCCAGTGTTAACTGAAGGATAATAACTTACATAAAGGTTTACTCTATGAATTAATAAGGCACTTATCATATTTATGTGTCCATTATAAAAAATGATTGTATGTAGCAAATTTTTAGTTTGTGTTATGAACTAATAAAGTATACTTTCCTATATCCCCACTAGAAACAGATAGTATGTGACAAATTCTTACATTCAAGTTCTTTGAACCTTCAATTCACTGTATGATATTAAAGAATTTTAGTTTCACTAACAAGATTTCTTTAATTCCTGCCTTTTGCTGGTGGAGGGTACGGAGTATGGTTATAAAGAGCTTCCAGTTTTCAGAGACATTACTCCCTGAATGATTTATGTGAATAACCTTTATATAATCCTCAAGGATGGTCAGACACTTGTTTCTATAATTCTGTCAATCCACTGAGATGGTTAGTGTGTTCAGTTCCAAGTTAGAGGATAACAGCACCAAAAGACCTTTACACAGAACGGGTCATATAACTATTTTACCTAAATCAAGACATATCTAAGAGTGAGAGGGAACTCTATTTAAAATTATACCTATTGGGTCAGGGGTTTAGCTCAGTGGCACAAGCACTTGCTTGGCAAGTGCAAGGTTGTGAGTTCGATCCCTGGTACCAAAGGGGAAAAAAAGAAAAAATTATACCTGTTAATTCAGGATTGATAGTCATCCAACTCTCTCTACATTCTGTGGTCTTTTAATAATCCACTTATTCTATCAGTTACACCAGCTATTCTGATACTTTAAAAACTATTGGTCATAGAGTGATTTTAAGGCCATGATATATATGTTTTTTCTGGAGATCCCACCTTGACCATTAGCTAGCATGACAATCACAAAGTTGAGCAGTGGACACAGTATGATATTTGACACAATTATCCTTCACTTTCTTGTCCCATGCACCTGACTCAGGTGTCCCACACTTATAACCCCACCATCCCACACCTGCTCAGTAGTCTTGGCATCAATATCTGAGCTCTCAGTTCTGAACCCTCGGACCTCCACAGGCACTGTTTGTACCATACCAGCAACTGTCCCCACAGTCTTCTATCCTAGAAAGGCACTGCTGCTCCAGTGTCCCTCTCAAAGAAAGCTGCTTGCCCAGCCCTAAGTTTGGATAGAGCCCTGGCTGCCAAAAGCAGAGGTGTGACCAGATACAATTTAATTACAGACCTCTCTACACATGGGCATCACTAAAGAGGGAAAATGTGTGTGGTATGGAGTTTCCAATAGATGATCTATTCTGAAGGTATATACTCACTTTACAATTATGCCCTTGGTTTCTTATTTCTGTTCATTTCTCTATGAACTAATAGCTAAACTGGAAACCTATGTGACAAAAGGGAATGCAGCAACTATGAACTTCTAAAATAGTAAATATGGTTAATATTTAGCTGTATTTATTTTTTACTCAAGAATTCCTCCAATTATTTCCTAAACTGAGGATCAAAATTATCTGTCATCTAAACAATAGAAAAATATTATTTAGTACTTATGCATTGGCCCCTAACCTTAGCTGTACAATGATTAACAAAGGGAGATTGACACAAACGTTAATGTCTGGGTTCCATACCTAGAGATTATGAATTAGTTAATATGGAATGTGCCTGAACATCAGGGGTTTTAAATCCCTCCAGATGCTTCTAATGCTACAGTTGAAGACTGCTAATAATTTTTCAGTAGGTTAAAAACATGTATACAGGTCTTCACTCACCCTTTACAACAATCCTGTGAGATACCATCTCTGCAGATGAGAGAACTAGAGCTCAGAGAGGTTAAGTAACTTACCCATAACCATGCAGTTAGTCAGCATCTGAAACACAATTTCAAATCAAGTCCATATGACTTCAGATCCCATGCATTTAACCACTAGTAAGTGAACAAAAGCTGTAATTGTGGGGAAAGACAAAATTAAATATGGATGAGGACCTGCTTAGCAACCTCAATTTCCCACTCTAGAGTCATTACATTCTTACTTGAAGACAAATCCAAGGCTTAGTATTTAGGAATGGTCTTGTTATTGAAAGACATATTAATAGATTATGTAGTACATCCATCAGTCTTGCATCCTAGATCTAGAAACTCAATTATCACTTTATGTGTCCCCTATTCCAGTAAGAATGAACAATACATGAGGAATGGAATTGGAATCCCACTTCAAACACTTCACCATCTGATATAACACTGTGACATTTGGCAAACCAGCTGATCCCTCTGAGCCTCAATTTCCCTATCTGTAAATGTAAAAATTAAAACCTACATTACAAGGTTGTCCTGTTGATTGGAAAAGTTAATACATAAAAAGGAACAATATAATATCCAGTGAAACCTCAATGCCAAAGACATATTCTGCAGCCCCTGAGATAGAAAGCCCCCAGGCTTCCCTTACAGGACTTCAGCTGGTACTCACAGGCCTTCCTTCTACCATACTTCTTATCCCACTCTTCCTGCTTGCCTCCTAAACACACTGATGCTGGGATTCTGTCCACTTAGACCCTTGCTGATCATCTACATTGGGGCCTATCCAAATCATCCCTCTTTAGCCCCAAGAAATTGCTTTCCTGGTTTACAAGCCTCCAGTTCTCTCTCTGTGGTCCAAATGCTTTTTCCATTACACTGCATATGACTTCTGCCAAGTACAAAGCATAATGTTAGCATATTGATTTTTGCATCATAAACTCAATACAGTTGGTTTAAAAACTGGGATTGCAGTGTGAGGCAAATATTCCCAGTTTCCTCAGAGGGACTCAGCCTAATCCAAAGCCACGAATGTGGTAGGGGCAGAGCACTCATTTATTCCAATCATTGCATAATCAACATAGATAAAGAGGCACAGTCTCTTGAGAGATTTTGAAGGTCCTCCTTAAAGTGCGTTTCCCTCGCTATTGTGGTCCTTAACTATTGCCACAGCCTCAAAACCAAATTATAGCCTTTGTCGGTTGGTTTTGGTCTGATGGTTACAGCAATGAATTTGGAGTCAGGAATCCTGGCGTCTCAGCCAACTATTCCCTGGGTAACCACATGCAAGTTAGCTGCTGTTGTCTCAGTTTTTCTATCAGTCAAATGGGGTAATTTTTCCTTCCTTCCATCTACTTCAAAGGCATATGTTTGGACAATTAATTACCCCAGAGTCACAGCAAACTTAGACTTTCTGTGCAGTAACAAAGCTATTGTTAGCTTTTTTCTTTCAAAGCATAATCATTTAATCTTGGGATTATTTTAGGTTTTGGATGACTGACTGTCACAGCTGAAGGTTCACTCAAGGGTGTTTTTCCCCATGGTTTCTGAGCCACATGACCAACTGCCTTAGTGCTGGCTAATGGAAGCAGAAGTATCTTTCAAAATATGAAAACAAAAAGCCCGGATACAGTCCAAGAGAACAACATTATTGAATCACACTGGTGGATTTCTTTAGTACTCTCACTCAGTCTTCACCATAACATAAGCAACTGATACCATTTGAAAAATACTGTAAAGAATATAGTTGGTATTCATAGGCAAATAACTCTTGATTAAAACTTTTTTGTCCCTTTTCCTGTCCTCACATAACACCAATATCTCTCTTGATCTACCACGTTTCTATTTCAAAATTCTAAAGAGATCCTTTTCCACACTCCATATTTAATGATATTTTAAGAAATTATATTAGCTTCTTGCATACAACCTTCAATAGACCTAACATATGTGGGACCATTGTGTCAAATACTACTTTAAGAGTAACTTTGAGAAGGAAATAAAGTTAAGCTTAAATTTCTATAGCTGGTAAAAGTTATAGACACTGAGAAACAAAAAGTTCAGTTTGCATATATATCATTTTAAAAAGTACTTTAGTTACAATTTAGGTTGCCATTTTTTCCTCTTTAGCATTTCTTTGTATGCATGTCATTTTGAATAACAATGTAAACTTTGAAAATTTAGTAAAATGTTAAAGTGTTGCCACATATCACAGATTATAAATACATTCAATTCTGTTTCCTAGGATTGTTTATTAACAACTAAAATAAAAAAGAAAGAAATCTCATTTTCCTCTTTCTTTTCTGCTGTAAATAAATATTTGCAGTGCTGAGGATTTGAATCAAATATAGTCCATACATTTAAATAGTGAGTTTCATTATTAATGTTTAAGTTGATATGTCTAAAAGAACTCAGCAAGATTCAATATTTCATGTGCATTTAATATAGCAGAGTAATTCACTCCAAACTTTCATCATGTAGTAGAAACTTGATTCAATAATTAGTTACAGGCTCAGCAACCCAAGTTCTGGTCTTGGTTCTGGCACTAACTCTCTAAATGACTTTGCATAAATCCCTTCATATTTTGGAGATCCACTTTCTTGATCATCACAAACTGAATAATATTTTTCTTCCTCTTCCTTCTCCCAAAAGTGATATGATGAAATCTTGGCCACCCATTACATTAGAATGTGACCATGTCTGGAAATGGGGTCATTGCAGATGTACTTAGCTAAAAGGGGCAAAGGGGATTCCTGATCCAATATTACTGGTATCCTAACAACGAGGTGGTCATTTAAAGACAGATATAGGGAGAATGCTATATGGCAAGAGAGGCAGAATCAGACTTATGCAGCTGCAGGCCAAAGAATGTCAAAAACTGCCAGGAAAGCATTAGAAGTTAGGAAGACACAAGGAAAGAGTCTCTTAAGTTTGAGAAGGAGCATGGGTCTGCAGATATTGTATCTTGATTTCCAATTTCTAGAATTTCAGGCTTCTATTCTCCAAAACTGTGAGATAATGACCTTCTGTTGTCTTAAACCACCCAGTTGGTAGTACAGTTCTTTGTCATGGCAGTGCTGGGAAACTAAACTACTGAGTTTTAAATTCAAAGTGACAGATTCTAGAAAACCTCATCCAAAAATATTTTTTATTCTAAGTCAGAGGGCAAGAAACTTTATGTGTAAAGGGCTAGATACTAAGTATACTAAATATTTTATGCTTGGTATGTTATATACATGTCACAGATACATATACTCAACTCTGTTGTTTAAAAACTGACATAAACAATAGATAAATAAATGATTGTGACTGTATTTCATTAAAATTTATTTATGGACAGTCAAACTTAAATTTCATATAATTTTCCTCATTCATAAAACACTACTTAAAAAAATTTCCCACCATTTACAAAAATATACAAACTTTTCTTATTTAGTTCCCTGGTCACACAAAATAGACAGGGGGCTGGATTTGATCTTCAAGCTGTAACTTGTTGAATCTTTCTACAAGTTGCTGATGTAAGCTTGATACACTTGATAGAAAGCACCACAGAAAAGAAGTATACAGCCTTTTCTGCAGGAAATATGAGCTAAACCTGACCTATTTTGAGTGACAATAATTATACTCACTATGTGGTATTTCTCTAAAATGAAAATATTTTTAATGAAACCACTTGAAATAACATTTCCAGATGCATACTAGATTAGTAGTCTTTAGGCATTTCATTGGATTACTTTATCTCTTTGGCATTTAAAGTTCTAATAAAAATAGTGGCGCAAACAATAATAAAAATGACCACCCTATACTGAACATTTATAGAATGACAGGTATTGTGCTAAATGCTGTACATAATTACCTCATTAACCTGACAGTGACTCGGGCCCCTATCTCCCACAGACAAAGAGCTAAGTAATGTGCTGAGACTACACGATTAGTATACACCAGAAATAGATCAGGGGACTCTGACTTATTCATAATTATTGTTTATTTATTCTATTTCAAGGTTTATCATTTTAACCATTTCTATACAGTTGTTAATTTCTTGTTATGGTTAATTTTAATTTTCCAATATCCATAATCCATAATAATAAAATCACCTATTTATTACATATAACTAAGAGGTAATAATGAAATCTATTGCTTTTGATTATAACAGACAATAGAAGAAAATATATTTTAACTCATTAAATGAGATCAAATAAAAATTTTTATTTCTTTATCACAAAGACTGGAATTACATGAGCAAATGGCCTAGCCTTAAACTACTTCTTAACCCTGGGGAAAATTAGACACTATTTTACAGTATAGTTGTGTCTTATCACCCCAATGAAAGAAAAGATGAAAAAAACAACCTGTTGATAGCTGAGGTGATTAAGGCCTTCATTCAAGTATATTGGCAGATGGCAGAAAAAAGTAAAAAGGCTCCAGATACCCGGGAGATGGAGGACGGGGTAATCAAATACAAAACCATCTGGATCCTGTCCCTGTGTGAACCAGTGTTTGTGTTTAAGTTAAACCTTTTGTATCATCACCTGACAGATCACAGGCTGAATTTCTAACCTGAAGCACTCTTTCTGCAAGCACAAAGGAGCAAAGTATTCTCTGAGTAAATTATACACTTTATCTATATAAAGGTTAAGTCAATGTAATTATTGAAATGGCAGAGCAGGATTTGAGGCTTAACCTGCAAGGATGCCATCATGCCTGGCACAAGGAATGCATACTATATCCCTGATACACAGTGACCACAGAGTGTAAACCCAGCAATCTGCTTTGCGTTACTTTCTAATAAACGTCAACAGGAGAGAGTATTTAAAACCTCCAATACAGTGGAGGAAATCTAGTAGCTTGCCACTTGGGAATACATACTCCCTGTTGATTCCAGGAAACTGTCAAATCAGTACAGCTGCACCAAGACACTTGGTCTTCACTTGTGCATAGATTAAGCCACATACATTATTTCTGGCATGATGAGTTACATTTATATTGACACAAAAAGAATAGCAGGCCTCACAAATCTCAGTGGACATAATATTCACAGTTATTTTATAGTTAAAGAAGATAGCTTTAATAAACAACCTTCATTAACACAAATTAGAATTGGAAGTCAGCAGTAAAATTCAAGTTCTTTAATATACCTTTTTGGGAAAATAGGATTATAGTTTGATTTTGGTTCCAGTGTTTCAGTGATATTTTAGTAACAACAGTTTTCACTTCAAAAGCTACAATGGAATTATGGAATTCTCAATTCATCTTATTGGAAATATTTCTACTTACTTAATCTGGTTTATTTACATTAATTAGGAATGTTACTGTAACTAAAGTTGGAAATACTACATAAAGACAGCCCACACACTGGAGACTAAATTTTTAGTGAAGAAAAAGGGAAGACACCTCAAAGAGATCCTTTCACTTAAATCGGTCTAAAAAAATAAAATAAAGATATTAAGTACAATAGAAAGCTAGAGAAAAAGCATTAATTCCAGCCTCTGAATTCAAATTTTCTAAGAGAAGATGATGTCTTGGACTTAATCCATTGAGAAAAAAGAAGAAAAGGTACTCTACCTGGAGAAACTACACAACAAAACTGAGAGGAAAACACATTATGGAAAAGTTGAGCCTCAGGATTACTAACCTGAAAACTCCAATACAGGCACATTCCTAAATTAGAAAAAAATAGGTATCTGTACAATGCCATTAAAATATTTAAACTCACAGTGTACACTGTAACTGAGAAAACCAATGATGATGGTGGTGGTGGTGGTCATGGTGATGGTGACCATGACGATGATGGTGATGTTGATGGTTATTACATGATGCTTATGCCAGGATGGAGAATTTGGTCCAAAAAGTATTTTTGGAAAGGCAAATTTAAGTTTAAAAGAAAAACAAAATATTCCCTTTGTCTTTTGGCTGGTGACATAACCCATGCCTCTTCTTGGTTCAGTGTCCTCACTGGGTGAAAGCTTACTGTGACTCTAGGGAAGACAAAAAGAAACTCAATTCTTCTCAAATATATCCTAAAAAGTATTCCCTGACCATTCAGGATACTACTGTGTCTTCTCAGGTCTGCCTGGGTAGTACATCACACCACAATCTCAGAGTCACGTACTACAGGGGAAGAACAATGGTGGACTAGAGACTATCTTGACCATCTTGTATGCTAGAGATGGGCATGGAGCTGTAGATGTTTGCAGATAGTCTTCTAACAGTTTAAAGGAAACAGCCTGGATTACTATGATAAATTCAGACCAATCTAGTTGTTAGCTCTGAGGAAAGATGCTCTAAGTAGAGGAGGGCAGGTGTTCAAAACCTCCATTTCATCCCCACTGAGTTTTCCTCCTAACACTTTCTCCTGCTTTATGAATACCATAACTGCCCAGATGGTGTCAGTGACTTGGGCACTGAGAGGTACAGGCAACATCATTCTTTGTAACAGGTTGATGTGACCAAAAATACTATTAAAGGACAACAAAGACACTGGAAAGACAATCTCTAGTTAAGCTAGCAAAGTATTGGCTTTACACCATGCAAAAGCTGAATCTTAGGATAAACAACAATGCCAAAAGGGAACACAGTTTCCTTAAGTCCTTGCATGTACACCTTTCCCCTGTTCTCTGACTAATCTTGCTCTTCTACAGACTCAGGCATCTGGTCTCCAGACAAAGAACAAACAAACAAACAACAACAAATTCTCAAACTGCATTACAGCGGTTAAACAGAATGCTTGTGTTTGAACATCAGCTCCATTATTTATCAGCTCTGCGAACTGGTATAAATGACAGTGTTTCCTCATCTATAAAATGGGGGATTAGCAGCACTTAGAATTAAATGAGAAAACGCATATGATATTGTTTTCACACCAGTGACTGATAACTATGAGTTGTTATCTGTTTTCCATCTAGGACTATGAAATTTAGAAGGTTTTTTTTTTTAATAAAAGGACATAACTTTCTATTGAACTCTGGTAATTAAAACAATAAATTGTGTCACTTGAAGTATATACTTGCTGTGTTGGTACAGGAAATGGCACAATATTTTATGACCTAATAGTGCAGAATGTTAACCATAATCCTACTTCCAGACCTTTATCTAGGCAATTCTCTCTCCCTGGAATATTCTAGCTCCCTAGTCAACCTCATGCACACTCAGGCAAAATGACTAATGCTCCAGAATACATGGTTTTCTACTCCTTCCTGTGCATCCCAACTTTTTGAATTTGGTAGTATCAGGAGCTTGATTCATGCTAATGGTCTGTTTGAATTTTATGTTTATGTGCATATATATATATATATATATATATATATATATATATGTATGAATGGGCATCAATTCATCAAAAGAATATATGCCAGTAGGAAGTTTGTGGTTTCATAATGTAAATATTAACATTGAGGAAAGAGAAATTCCACCAGACTTTGTGCTTGGCCAAAAATTTTGTATACAGAAAAAATTCAAGGGAATGAAATAAAAATCATGTCTAACAGGAGAACCAGGAGAATCTTGGGTGAGAAGCAACAAACAGAATTGCTATCATACTCTCCCATTCTGGAAGGCTTGCACATAAGCATCAGGATATGCTGTGGCATGGCGGGGTCATGTGAAAGGGTCTGGATCTTATAGGAGCTTGAAGACATAGTAACTCGTCTACCCCAAAGCCAACATTGTTGACTATGAGGACCATGTCTTTGCTGTTTATGTGCATGCCTCTCAATCAATCAATCAATCAATCAATCAATCAATGCAAAAACAACAAAAAGATAAAGTAGACATACAATAGATACTGTCAATGCTGAGTGTGTAAAGCAAAGGGAGACAGGTTGCATGGAGGTCACATCCACTGCAGCCTCAATTGGGGCCTGAGCACCACTCAGTTCCTAAGGTGAAACCTTGATCAACTAAGGTCCTAATGTCAGAGTGACCATAGATCTTGTCCCTTTGTCAGTTTCCTCTTGATCATAATACCCTGCCAATAAATTCTTCTTTGGTCTAAAGTACTGAGGGTTGTAGACAACCAACTACTTATACCAGGGCTCTTATGCATAGCTATGTTGATTATGCTTTGCATGAAAGAATCCAGAAAAACAAAACAAAACAAACTGTGGGGACTGAAATCTGGTCTGAGCTTCACTGTCAAACTCATGTAGCTACATTCTCCTGAAGGAAAGAGTGGCACCTTCCAATTTAGCTAGAAACATAGTATAGTCTGGTAGAAGCCCTGACCCTGACCCACACATTTTCATTTTCCAGCTGTACAAGTCTAAGATTGAGTCAATGACACTTAACACTATGATTCCAGTAATGCAATGACATTATATCAGGCTATTTACTGTTGCCTTTCTCTCTGCCTATTGATGAAATGATCAAACCATCTACTCTTGGAAAAAAAAGAATGAAGAAAGTATATTCTTGCAATGGTTTTTCTAAGATAAAGGCAATATAATCCCAGGTACCTATAATTTTGATTCAATTATTAAAAGGATTGAAAATTAAAGATACAAATATTTGATACTCAGTATTATGTATTTAATAGTATTTAATAGTTAACCCATTTACATTCATCAACAGTGGCAGAAAATGCAAAAGAACTGAAGAACTCCCTCTTAGTTCCTATGAGCTACATTTTGTGTTATTATAGAGAAATATCATGGAAAGGTTAAGATCTCAATTTATGCTACCCAATGCTGTATTGACTTCTTCAATTTCCTCGTGATTGTTTTACACTTCCCTTTTGTCATTTCCTCCCAATTCAGAATATAAATTAATCTAGAGGTAATGTGGGCTAGGATATACCATACTTAGCATGTAAACCCATTTATTGTTAAAAAGGAAATTAGAGAGCCACCACCCTTCCATTAGGAATCTTAACAGTTATGCTTCCTTTCCTTTATGAAGGTTCCTTTTACCATACTAAACCCTCTAGTCTTCCTTTCATGTTACCTTTATGACAGTGATCAAAATCTTTTGTTCCTTACTTTTCTTCCCCATAAAAGAAAATTAGATTTGTTTTCAGGCTTTAATCCTGCTAAGATAAAGTGAATCAGCTCTGTTTTCATTACTGTCCAGTCAGTTCCATCAATCACTGAAGGGAATCACTAAAAGCAATCAGTGAACAAGGTCAACAGCACTCAGCAGAGGGCCAGCGCAATGGTACTTTAGAAGATCAAAATGAACACAGGGAACAGGATGACAGTGCTTCACAGCCCTAAGAGGCCCAAGACGGTTTCTTAGGAAGTCTAAATGGGGAGAAGATAAGTGAGGGAAGGAAATTATATTTATTGTATAACAGGTCTCCTGATACCAAGCTTGTTAATGTAACAAAGCACTGAAAAGATTCATTTGGGGGTTAGGGTCATCCTTTTCCTGGCACAGTGACTCAGGTTTTGGACTTCGAGACAAAAAGGGAAACTTTCACAAATCCTGTTCTTTGCTAGCAGTTTGTGTTCTTGCATCTGACAAAAAGTTGCAGAATTTTAGACAGCTATAGGTATCCATTGGGGTAAACCAGTTGTAAGCAGCACAAATCAACTCTGATTATTGATTTATTGGAAGTGAGAGAAGAATCTGATGATGCTGAAGAGCCAGGTTTTAAAAGGATAAGCTACGAGATGCCCTGGTAAGGAAATGCTCTCAGAAACTGTTCAGTGGTCTCACCTGAATGAATCATGGCAGTTTTCCCTAACATTGTTTCTCTCTCTGCTTGAGGCAGAAATCCCAAGAAAGAGTTGGGTTGGTCTAATATTAGCCAGGGGCTTTCAGCCTTTCATCAGAGCTGGACAGAGCATCTTAATTTTTGGTCGTGCTAATGATTGTAGAAAAAAGAATGGATTGAGGGCTGGGGATTTAGCTCAGTAGTGTAAGCTCCTGCTTACACTTGGCAAGAGCAAGGTCATGAGTTCAATCCCTGGTCCCCCCACTAAAAAAGAACAGATTAAATAGAATGGGAGAGATGGTAGCTGTAGTACCATTAGGTAATCTGGGTGGGTGTGGTTATCCACATAAAGGTTGTGTCCCTGGCCAAGATGAAACCAATGTCCTCAATGTATTAAAAAAAAATTTTATTTTAATCCTAAAATTCAGGAGTCATCTATGGAACATTAACACATAAAAACATATGTAGATTTTTCATTTCTAAATTATCCAACTAATTTCGGTAAGTAGAACAGCACTTGATGCATAGTAGCTACTCCTTAAATATTTGTTGAATGGGTGTTACTTGAATTCACCCTTTCCTTCATGCCATTTATACTTACTAATATCTAGAAAATATTCTATGTCCAAAATTGATGAAATAGAATCTCTAAAAGAGAACACTCAATGCAATGGGAAGAGAATTAGATTAGAATCTTTTCTTGCTTCTACCCAGTGTGACCTTGGGGATGGTCACATAGCCACTTTGGTTTTATTCTTTCATCTATAAAATGAAGTGGTAGAGGAAGACACTCTTTAAGAATCTTCCCAGTTCTGTAAGTCGAGCATCATGGTCACAAATACATAGATGACAGAGACTCAGCAAAACTTGGAAAAAAATGTTTATAATTTTCACAGTATGAAGTGGCTATACCTTGAATCTGGACAGAAAATAAAATCTAGCTTACTTGGTGGTATTTAGGAGAAATTGTCAATATTGTAGAAAATCTAGATCACTGTTATCAAACTTTAAAACACAGGCACAAGAATCAGTTTTCCAAATGAAATCGAACAGTGAATCTCAATGCCTAAAACAAATGAAAAGGTCAAAATTCTGACTGAAATGAAAGAGGGATGCCTGGAGTTCCATCTTCACACCTTTTGATACACACTCCTGGCAACCCTGTTTGATATCAGTCTAATTCCCATGTTTAGACTTTTCTGTACTTTAAAATAGTGCCAAAATTCTATTACCAATTTCACTCAGATAAAAATTAGAAAGCTTTCATGTAAAAGTAGTCAACAATTTAAAGCCAATTTTGTGAGTATACCAACTAATTTTAACTTGAGAAAGAAAATCTACATTATTGTCTAGTAACATATAGACTGATTAGTGAAAATTTAGGCTTCAAATGTTTTATAAGACAATAAATTCTGAGATATGAAAAAGACACTAACATAAAGCTTTTAAATTTAACTCATCGTCTGTATTATTTTATCCTACAGTTCCACTTCAGAGAGATGATGCACGTTTCTGAAAGTCAAATTTGGTGAATGCCCTTCTTATAAATCACCAAAGGTAAATTTAGTAAAATATTAAATAACTTAAACACAGATGGCCATCTCTGTGGTTAATAGTCATTACTTTCTTAGCTTAGAAGAGAAGCAATTGCTCTGCTTATAAAACCTAAATGCTGCCCATTCTTGTTCTTGGAAATATTATTACTGAAATCACTAAGACACATTACAATTAACTTGGACTATGGCTTTCATACATAAAATACCCCATTTTTTTTTACACTGTTCTAAAAATTTCAACATCCTTGTTAGTCATCTTTAGTTATGAACATTAATGTTGAATAAAGCATTGTTTTACTTTTTTTAACCTTGCAAATATAAGCAAGATCCATGTGAACAATTTGTTGAATTGTTATTGAATTTTAATGTTATATTTTGGTCAAAGTTTTTAAAAGCTATGAGGACTTCCCCCATTCTTGTTTTAAATATCAACTGTAAGGTAAAGGCATCTATTTCTCATAGTGTTGGGGAGCAACCCTAGGGCCTTAAGCGTGGTAGGTAAATGTTCTGCCACTGACCTACATCACTAGCCTTAAAGATTTTCTGTGACACTTCATCACAGGCAACAGCAAAGCATATTTCTGTAATTACTACTGACCTATTATCCTCTTTTGGCAAGATATACAGTTTGAATTGTGTAGGTAAAAACAGATATGAAAGTGCTACTGTGTGGTGGAGCCAATAGATTACAAGCTCCTGGTACAGTAAGCAATGAAGTGGCGGAAAAAAAGCAGCTATGTTTATGGAAGGTCAGAGACAGAAATGAATGACTGAAACACTGCATGCTATGCAGATGTATCAGACTCTGGGGTTCAAGTGTAAGAGTAGAAAAAAGCGAGGGGCGCTTGCACATGCTTTAGTCTGGAGTCATAATGAATGCTCCTAAGATGGTGGCATCTTGAGTGGGTGGAAGGGCATAAATTCGTCTTATCTGTACTAAAATGGGTTATGATACAGGTATGTGCCTCACAAGTAAGGTAAAGCTCACCCCTTTCTTATAAAATGGTATTCACTATTTTCTGTTCTATACTGCTGACACTGAACAGATCTGATCAATGGTTTCAAGATTCACTTTATAGCAAATGGAAGACATAACAGGTACATGGATATAACCGATGATATTCATGCACTGCCCTTGTTTTGCTACTTACCATTAACAGGCAGAACAGCTTTACTTTCATCGCCAAAGTGATGTACTTTCGATTTACCTTTCAGAAATGACCAAACTACAACAGTACTGAGAATTAAGTGATATACATCAATAACAAGCTAAAGTCAGATAATGTTAGACTTTATTAGTAGTTAAGGTTTTATATTGATTTAAGAAGTTCTGACAGTATTTAAGAAAGTGTGACACAACTTAAATTTTAATAAGACCCATGCTTCTTTCAAAAGAGATTGTAAAGCAGAAAAAGTAAAAGTAGAGACACTAGTTAGGTGATCCTCATGATGGAACCTAGTGAGAAATGATGGCTAAAGTGGGACACTAATAGTAGATGGATTTTGGATATTATCAGCTAAAATGTTCTGAGTACAATTAATCAAACACCCAACCTAAGGAAGCCTGGAGGTTTATTTCACAGGAAGCCTAGTCCTACAGCTGGCCCAATGACATCATCAAAGGGCCCTGTACTTCCAAATTTTCTTATCCTGATCTTCAACCTAGAAGGGAAGTTATTTGACTGCTTCCAGCAATTAAGATTAGATGCTCCATATTTATATCCAGAAGAATCTGACTTCATGTGGCTACTTTTATGAGCAGAACTCCTTTTTGCCAGATTTTCATTGGCCCTAAATTATTTCAATCTGTATCTCTTATCAGTTGCAGAAGATACCTAGTCACCAGGATTGGCTTTAGATTACTGAGACCCAGACCCTGCAGGGATAAGAATGGTATTGGTGTTGGCTTGCCTTGAGTCACATTTGCTATATGACAGAAAGATACTTTAAGTGAGGTGGGAAAGAGACTTTGCTAGGAAAGTGGAAGGAAGAATAGACAGTGAGTAGGTAAGAAGTGGCATCAACTACACTGGCTTGCCAGTGAAGTGGATACTAAGAGAATACAGAACTGAAGAGCAGTTTTTGCCTTCATTTCTTTGTTATAAAAAGATACCCATTGTTTTCCAGTCTAACTTTCCAGTTGATGTTGAGCAGAAAAAGCAAGATATGGAAGACTGAAGGAAAGATCAGTTTCTTTGTTGTTGAGAGGTTTCACTCTGTAATTCAGGCTGGCTTTGAACCAGCCTAGGCTGGCACTGAACTCACAGTAATTCTCCTGCCTCTGTTTCCCCAGTGCTAAGATTACAGATGTGTGCCACCAAGCCCTGAAAGATCAGATTTGAGGATAATCAAGGATTTTGTTTTCACCAAATTAAGATTACCAAACAAACAAAGTATAATAACTGTAGCACAAAGTCAGGGTAGTGTGGACAGAAGATAGGATTCAGTGATGAGTACAACAGGAGATATTAAGCTGGCTGGAAAAGCCCCAGCACCACGTATGGGGGTAGACTGTGGTGGGCCAAAAGGATGAGATATACTGCTTCTCCCAACTTGGTCAGTGTAGTAAAAACAGCTATGGTATCCGTTAAAAATACAGCATAGACCAAAACAAAAAACAGGGCATGTTACTATCATAAAATCTTCCAAAGTATTGACTAGAACATCAAGGGAAACATACAGCATTTCTTACGTGTATCATTAACATGGTTACCTGTGCTCCAAAAGTACCTGTACTTACAAAAAAGTATCAGTTATATGTATAGGGCTTTTATACTCAGCAAAGTTCTTTTGTGTTTCTTAATCTATTTGATCTAGTGGTTCTGTCAGGTAGGCAAAGCAGATTTATTGTCAGGAGGAGAAAATAAATTTCTGTTCAACTTCCATTGTAGAATTTGTTTGCGGCACTGTTGCAGAAACTTTACACTTGAAATTATTCAACAATAGTGGTAATTCTACTTTTTAATATATTTAAGTTTGAAAATATTCCTTCAAAACCTCAGTATATCAGTTCCATTCTAAGTTTATCAGAAAGAATTCTTTACAACCCAAATTAAATCTTTCCCTTAGTAATAGGTATGGCAACATAAATCACCTTGCAGAAATTTAATTGTATTAATCTGTTTTGTAATACATAGTACAAGTATTATGCATAGTAAAAGTGCTATGAATTTACCAATAAAGTATTTTGAGTCCATTTCTGTAATTTTAACAGAGGATACTATCTTAAAACTGTGATCAAACATCCAATTAAGTACTAGTAATACTCTATAAACCATTAATATTGTTCTTAATGGCTTAGGAACTAAGTTAATATTGTTCTTAATGGCTTAGGAACTAAGTTTAAAAGATTAATACATACAGGGCCCATGCATCAGGGAACAGAAGGTGAATGCTAAGTGATGTATGATGCCACACACTGGGCTGCTGCAACCCACAGTGCAACCCCATGCTTGACTATAAACATTCTTTTGCTCAGTGTTGTGGGCATAGCACATTTGGATGTCTTGGGATCACTGGGTTTTGTAGGCTCTGCTGCTGGGTTCAAGGACTCAGGTGTGTGGGAGTCTAGAACCCCAGAGAGCTGCCTCACCCTAGGGATTCTTTGGCTATGAATGAACTGCCCTGGGGATGGGCTGGTTTTTTGCAAAGGTTTTTAGCAGCAGCACACAAAGTGGATTAACTATTCTTTTTCTTTTACTTTGTTAAGGAATTTTTTTACACAAAATAAATGAGCTGAGTGTTTAGTTTTGTTTTTTTCTTTATTTGTTTGTTTGTTTGTCTGCATCTGGGATCGACCTCACAACTTTACGTTTACCAGGGTGGAATAAATGAGCTGAAAAAACATGCTCTGAAGGGTCACCTTATAAATGTCATTAAATGTTGCTGAAGCTATCAAAATACAGGTTACATTAAGGTTTCATGTGATGTAAAAATAATATTTCATAAAATTAGACTAACATTTAATTTGTATGGCTTGAGAAAAGTACTGAATTGGAAATCAGATGAATTCTAAGCCCAGATCAATGAATCTGAGCCTCACTGAATGTTACTTTAATACAGAATTTTACTGTCTCCCTTCACTAAATGTTCTGGAAAATTGCAAGTATAAAATTAGTAATTAAACCAAACAAAAATTAGAGCAAAACATTTATTTTTTGTTACAAAAAAATTCAAGTAAATAATGAAATAAACATTTTTAAAAGTATTCTATTCTGGGTTGTCATAGAATTTAGTACACAGTTCAAATTGAAGGGAACACTTCTTTTGGATGCTATGAAGTCTCCATCTTATAACCATGTTTCTCTAGTTCAGCTCTGTAATAAAACACAAAGAATAGTATCAGTAGGAATTTTTTTATGAAAAGTTAAAAAATATGTGTTTAACGACATAGTATAATTTATAAATATTAAGTCCCCCAACTTACGAACGAGTTTCATTCTGGAAGACTGTTCATAAGTTGGATTCGTTCATAAGTTCAAACTGAGTTTCATACAGTTTGCACTTTTGTTTCCATGGATAGTGCTTTGCACATCCTAGCAGTCCCCCCCCACATCACCACTGCTTTTCCTCTTGCTTCTAGACATCCGGGGCTTTGTACAGTAAGCACACAGCAGCACAATTGTGATAATGTCTGGCAGACACATGAGCTACTTCTGTGATTTGTTCGCAATTAGTAATGTTCATAACGCAAGGTCCATTGGTATCTGTGAAAGTTCACAACGTGAATGTCTGTAAGTCAGGGACTTACTGTAACTCAATGAACTAACCTAGGACATCCACTTAAAATATTACTACATGGGTTTATTTTAGAAAATAAACATGCATACAAAGAAAACTGTATGTGAATCAATATTTTTATCTTAATTTTCTTATTAACCTACTTATGGAAGAAACTTGGGGGATTTACAACTACCCTCCAAATACTTCTTAAATACTATATAAGTATTCTGTTTTTAATAAATATTTAAAAGCAAAATTTTATTTACTTTTGCTTTGGTGTGCTGGGGACTGAATTCAAGGCCTCATACAGGCCTAGCAAGTAATCTATCAGCTCCACCCTCACCCATTAGACATAAATTTTAAGAATCATTAATCTTAGTGGTAAGTACACATCAATGTCAGATCTTTAAGGATTTTATAATCATAACAAGTATTACAGTTATATACACAGGAAGAATAAACAGATTGCTTTCCAGTTATATACACAGGAAGAATAAATGGATTGCTGTACTTCATGTAGAATTAACTTGATCCTAGAATAAACTGAGATCCATAAAAAAAGACCTATTTAAGAACAGTATTTTGTTGAAAGAGCATGACAAAGATGGGTCCAATGCTCAGCATAGATGGTATAACATTACAGATTTTAGAAAAAAAGCAGAGTTATATTTCAGCAGCTCTTTCTTCTTATACATAAAACTTTAAAAGAAAATACATCAAAAAAAAAAAAAAAAAGATTAAAAACTGAGGTGAGGTAACTCCAAACTGTACTAAAGTAGCTTTAAGTTTCAAGCTCTTGAACAATTACATCTCAAGGAAGAATTAATTAAAGGATAAAATAAAAAACCTGAATTAACAAACTTTAAGAATACCAGGAAACTCTAAAGCTATCAGAATAATAGTGCAAAGTAAATTGTACTGCTTTTAAAATGAGGATAAAGGAGGGGTAAAATTTATCAATCTCCAGCAAAATTCTAGAAAGTCTTTAGAATGTGTGTTTTAAAAAATGTAGTACCTAACAGACACTACAGTATCACTATTTAAATTAAATTTTAAAACTTCATTATAAATTATTTCACTTCCCTTTTAAACAACTGATCTTCTGTAACTTGATTTGAGTAAAGCATGTAGCAGTCTCTTACATATCCTTATAGCCAAGACAGATAAATATGGATTGAACTGTAATAAAATGAGGAGGAGCAGAACTCTCTATTGAACAAATGGTGCTGGGATAACTGACTAGCCATATGGAAAATAATGAGTTAGACCTTTACCACATATCACTTACAAAAACTAACTCAAAATACACTGAAATTCTAATTTTAGGAAAACAACAAAATTTACAAGAAAACACAGAAATAAATCTTGATTATCTCGAATTCAGTAATGAATTATCAAATATAACACCAAAAGCACAAGCAAGGAAAAGAGAGAAACCAGGCTTTTTTTAAAATTAAAATTTTTGTGCAAAGGACAGTAACATGAAAAGATAACAAAAAAAAATATTTGCAAATCACCTATCTGATAAAATTTTAGGGTCAAAAATATGTGCAGACATCTCACAATTCAACAACAACAAAAAAACACTATTTTTAAATAAGACTCGAATAAATATTTCTCCAAAAAAGGCATGCAAGTGGTCAAATGCACATGAAAAAGTTAGCAAATAGGGAAATTAAAAAACTCAGAGATATCATTTCATATCCTTCTACTTATGGCTATAACTTTTTAAAAACCATTTTGATAAATATGTGGACAATCAGAACCTTTACAAATTGTTGGCATGAATGTAAAATTCTTCTGCCACTGTACAAAAGTTTTAGTAGTTCTTCAAAAAGTTAAACCTAGAATTACCATTAAACCTATCAATTCTACTTTTGATAAATACCATATGGCATATTCATACAGTGGACTAATACTAAGCCATAAAAAGAATAACGATCACAGGCTACCACACAGATGGACTTTAAAAACATTATACTAAATTGAAGAAGTTGGACATATATTATATGATTCTATCTATCTAAAAACTCCAAAACAGGCAAATCCAGAAAGAAAATATATTAGCACTTGGTAGGGGAAGGTGACTTCATATGGCTGTCACTGCTTAATGAGGGACAGTATTTTCTTTTTGGATGCTGAAAATACTGGGACTAAACACAGAAATGGTTACATAATATTGTGAATGTACTAAACATCAGATTTGTAGTCTTAAAAGGATTAACTCTGTTATATGAATTTCACCTCAATGAATAAAATTAGGTAGATTTCTATATGAATATTAATACTCTGACAAACCTAATCTACATTTCACTCTAAGAATCACCAATCTTTTGGGTTCCCCCATATTCTATCAGTCAATACTGGTAGAAAATTAACACTGACAAATTCAAACTAATAAAGATTTAAAATAAAAAACAGCACATATACTTCTATTTAACTACCTTTGTCAAAAGATCAGAAAAAAAAAGTTGTATGCAATTATACAAAGTATTCATGTTTCGAAATTCAGATGAAGATAATGTTCTGCTTTACATAATACAAACGTTAAGTACCTTTTAAGAGATCAATTATTTATGTAAGTTACATATTCCAAACTTAGAATAATGAGCTAAATAAAATTCTGGCTTGAAGTTTACCGTAACTGATTGGAGAAGTCGTCCTCTACGTTGTCATCATCCCAGTTATCTTCCCAGACATGGGCATCTTCGTCTTCATCCAAACCAGCCCAGTCTAAAAACAGAGAGGTGTCTAAGTACATCTCATACACTATTTCTACAAACATAAAAAATTCACAAAGTTTTCTACTGGACACTCTCACAATTCAAACACAGCTAATGCCAGATCCATGTGATACACACACACACACACACACACACAATATATATATATATAGTTAAGATAGTTACACTAATTTAGTTCATTGAAAAGAAAGGTTTGTGCTAATACTGCTTGGACAATTAAATGCCTATATCATGTACCCTGAGTAGTTTAAAGATAATAATATGCAATGTGTTAACCATTGTTATGCTCCTACTATATTGTTTTGAAATTTTTTTCTCTTTAAAATAAGAAAATACATATATAGGCATTCTAGTATTGGAATAAGGAATATTTATTGAGAAAGTACACCAAGAGTATTAGGTATACAACTAGAAAAGAACTACACATCAGCTAGTTTTCCTACAACCACATCTTTAGTATTACTTCTATCTAAACCAATGGGAATAATAAAGTGAATGATACATTGCCCCCATGCATACGTTTTCCCATGCGCTCTTAAATACTAATTCTTTATAACTGAATGTCTGAACCAGGAATTTATCCATGGTCCATGTTCTCCTTCAGGGCCTCTGAGTGATTTACTTTAGCAGAATGTCCATCTCCCTTACACTTTAGAGTTCTACATACAACTGCTTACTGGGTCCAAATTCAATACCACCCAAATAGCTCACTATCTTCAGTTACTCTCACCTCAACCAGTCTGCTCTCTTAGCTTAAGGGAAATCACAAAAGCAGTCAATCAGTCTTACCAAGTGCCAGATGAATCACCACAAATTTCTTTCTCTATCCATGACCAGTCCTGTCCCTTTCATTCCAAGTCATTCTCAAGTCAATCTCTTTCTCTGCCCCAATACTATTACTTCTTCTCTAGATCTGACTACCACATTATCCTTTCTCACCTATATAAAGCAATATTCCTTTAACAGGTTCTTGCTTCTATTCTCTTAGTCCTGACAAAAATCTAGTCTCCTGGGTAACGTCGCTATGTACTCTTTTCATTTTAAATATATCAACTAACTATAAGAGAGCATGCATACATACAACCTTAGGGTTGACTCACTTGCTACAATTTTGACATAGCTTTACATTTTAATACATATACACACATAAATACTATACTCCATAATCTATGTTTTACAATAATTTTTACTTAATATTCAAACCCACTGTTAGTCATGGGGCTTAAATTATTCTTGTACACATTCTCCCTTGTTAAAACTTCAATAATGACTCAGAAGAATATTGTTTACTTACATCCTTAACTTTATGATTCATATTTTATAACTGCTCAAGATTTTGTACTCATCAAGCATTTCACCCTGCTCTTCATCCTTCTCTGCACGATCTTTCAAACTTAACTGGATTGACTTCTATTTATCTTGAACTTGAGTCAAATATTCATCTGTAATTCTGAATCTAATCATAAATAAATTACCAGGCAAATACAGAAAGTAGAACTTTCTACAATTGAACTCTACAAATAAGTGGTAAAGGTCATGAAAAACCAAATAAAAATGAATGGTAACTGTTAGATTTAAAAGGACAAAAGTCAGTATGTAATTTATCAACTAGTGATTTCTTAGTGGTTTTTTCTTCTTTTTTTCCTTTGGAATTCTGTATTGTTGCTACCCTTTTTTGTTTTGCTTTTTTTCTCTTTAAATAAAATTAAAAATAAATAAATAAATAAAAGGACAAAAGTGATACAACAATCAAATATGACACATGAGCAAATTGAAAACACAGTACTAGGGGAAAAATGAGACTTGTTTGTTTTAAACTGGTAAAATCTGAATATGGACTATATTTTAAATATTAATGACTTCATGTTAATTTTCTTAGGTATGATTATAAAATAATTTTAGGGAATGTTCTAATGAAGAGACACAGGCTACAATACTTTAATCATGAATCACTTTATTAATGGCTTACTTGCCATATATATGTGATACTCATTATGTATGAGCAAACAGGACAGTGTTAACAATTTATAAACCTAGGTGCCTATAGTCTTTTTCTATGGAGTTAAATAAAGGAAAAAATAGCTAAAAATTAAGACTTTTCTATGGAGTTAATTTCCTCTAGAAATTTTGTGTGTATCTTTATCACAACATTGGCACTGTATAATTATCACATGCTACATCTAGGTCCACTGTTACATGTCTGAGAAACTTAGATGTGCCAAGTCTTTTTTTATCCTTGTTACCCTAAATCACCAATAGTACATTAGCATACACACAATGTGATTTTGAAAGAAAAAGTATAACTCAATCACATTAAGATCTTGTACTGCAAACATACAAAGTTTAAAAAAGGGTGGGGGACCAAGAGATAGGTGCAGTGGAGGGGAAAAGGGGTGACGTAAGGAATTAAAATATAATATAGCCAGGTGTGGTAGCACATATCTGCAATATCAGCACTCAAAAGGCTGAGACAGGAGCACTGTTGCCAGGCAAGTCCAGCCTGTGCTACTTGGTCAGTTTAAGGCCAGCCTAAACTACATAGTGAGGCCCTGTCTGAAAAAACAAACAAAAAGATGTATTATGTATATATACCAACTCCCCACAAGTAATATAAACATTATGAGCTACACAAATGTAGTAATAAAAAAATACGATCTTATTTTTAACTCCCTTCTTCTCTACATGAAAACCAGTAATTATGAATTATACACTCTCTTTAGTATTTTTCCGGCCATTATTTCTTTTTCTTTCTTTTTTTTTGGTCCTGGGGCTCAAACTCACAACCTGACACTTGCCAAGTAGGTGCTTATGCCACTGAACTAAATCCTGGGCCCCCATTATTTCATCTTAATAGTTACTTATTATAAAACACCGCAAGAACACTTCAACCTAAGAAGAGAAATAAACAAAGGTGTGATTTAGGCTTTCCTTATTACATGTAGATTTAAAACTACTCAATAATAGCTTAAAATATGGGAATTATAATGTCCCAGTTACTTTATATACTTCATTCCTTAAAAATGGGACACATGTCATCATTATGACTTAAGAATAGAAGGGCAATTTTACCTGTCCCCAAAAAGAAACAACAGAAACTTGCGAGGTATCTGAACTTCCTCTTTCAATTATTACAATCATACCTTTTCCATTTCAATTCCCAAGTAATTCCAGAGTTACCCCCTCCCTATTACTACCATTATATCAGTTCTGGAGATTACTCCCTCCACAGACTGCAGTCTTTTTCTATTTCCTTACTAAGCATATATGAAACGTATATTAGGTAAAGGTTGTTTGGGGTGTAGCCTAAAACCAAATTTTAAAAGGACCTGCATTTTAGATAGTAGGTTGTATCTCTGTAACATTAACTCACCAGAAGTTAATGAGATAGTTTTGATTTTTAAACTGAATAAAGTAATTCAAATGTCAAATTTATCATTTATAAAAATCTAGCTTCTTGAATGTCATACCCATAAAGCGACAACTAAACTTAAGCTTTCATAAAAAATTAACACTGACATTATTTATCTTTTCCTCCACATTTCCTTCAGTCTTATTCTAACCTATAGCTCTGCAACCATCTAATAATCTTATAGGACAGTTAGGGATATTTTTAGTTTTAATAACACAAAAGACTTCCTGTCTAAATAATACATTATAAGCCAGGTGTAGCGACCCACAACTGTCATCTCAGGTACTGTGGTGGCTGAGCTAGAAGGAATGCCAAGTTCAAGACTAACCTGGGCAACTGAGGGAAACCTTGTCCCAAAATAAAATGCAAAAGGCTGAGGATAAGAGTTAAATATAGTGTCTGCTTAGCATAGGAAAGATTCTGGATTCAATCTCTAATACCAAAACATAAAATAAACAAAATGTACTGATTTTTAAAGCCTTGAAGATCATAACTTTTTGTTTGAAAACCAACACCATTACCAGAGTCATAAAACAGATAAAGTGAAGGCTGTCTTATGAGAAATATTTCATTAACTTTTTCCTATCATTATTCCCCAATTTCAATCCTCAGACTTTACATATGCTATTTGGTCAAGCCTGGAAACTGGAATTGTCAAGTTAATTATCTGTTTTACAGATATTTAAATATTTTAAGGTTCTAAGACATCAAATGTCCAATCAGCCTGATCTACTTTCAACTAAACACCTTCCTAAATTTAACTGGGTAGTTTCCATCCATACTGGTCCCTAAAACAGAAAGGAGGTGTCAAAAGATGCAAGTTATAAATAGGAAATGAGTATTTGACACTTTTCTGCTAATCATGTAAATCTGAAACACTGTAGAGCCCTATGTTTTACAGCAATTTCCATTTTTTTCAGGAATAGTAAAATTAGAGGCTCCAAAACTTTTAATCTTACTATGATTTTATTTAAAACACTGATTTTCATATTATTATTTGATGCAACTAATCTCCGTGCTAGCTTTACTTATTTTAACTTCATGAGAGGAAAAGAAAATCATATAGTACTTGCTCTTCTGCAGTCAAATGCTTCAGAGAACTACCAACAAGAAATATAACTGAGCTAATAATTTACATTATGGAATACCAGACCTTAATTTGAAAAAGTCAAAAATTTTAAAACAATATACAAAGTTTTAACAGTGTGTTCTTTTTAAGAGTTGCATAATTTTTATCTTATCAAGTTTAATATTGATGACCATTTGACAGAAAAATAAAGCATTTCTTTCTCCTTTCTCAAACATCTCTTTTTAACAGCAGGAAAAGGAAATAAAAATAAAATTCTGAGAAAAAAATTGATTCATAAAAAAAAACTGGCTCATAAAGAGGGAAAAACAATTCTATGAGCAAGGTTTTAGGAAGGACACATGTAAAAGATTCACGACAATAGTTCTATACCTTCTTGGTCTTATTATACATATGGAATTTCATAATTATGATACCACTGAGATTATACAAAGAAATACTGGATCAAAATCTTTGTCATCTTACACTTTTTAATCCTAATACATTTACTCTTAGGAGTAAGACGACCTAAAGTATGTTACCATTCTTGAAATTACCATAGATAAAGAATTGAGAAATAACTTTTCTGTGTTCAAACTTATTTGGCATTTTAAGTTATTTAATATGAATGTTAAGAACATTAATGTTTATACTGCCAAATTAGAACCTGTCATCTCAGAGAGAAACTTTAAATATCTAAGTTTATATATTGACTTTTTATGTAAAATTTAATTAAGAGCTTAATACTCCAAAATAGTATTTCCAACACAAATCCTTCATACTGTACATATGTAAGTACATATGTAAAACATATAAATTCTACTATTATGTGCTAAACTACAAAGGAGCTTGAGGGAGGCAAGTACAGAAAGGTGTTCCAAAATAAAGACAACACACACAACTAGAAAGATACAGTGCTTTGTGAATTTTAAATATTTCAAAACAGACGTATATAGTTTTCAAAAATTTTTTACAGTTCATTACATCTTTCAATGAATCATGTTTGACAACCAAGTAATAATAAACACTATTTAAACTAACTGCTTCTTTCTTAACTCATCCTACAGAACTACAAAATAGCTAACTTTTTTAAAGAATTTTTTTTTTATTGTTTAACTCATTATCCCTTCCTAAGCATCAGAATCTAGACTTAGAGGAGTTTCTTGCGCTGATCTGTATGCATCCCTAAACAACGTATCTTTATATAAACTATGTTTTCATGTCTAAAGTGCTTTTAAACTTCAAAACAATAACCTCATTAATGCTTAAAATACCCCAGGGAAAATGTGTGAGAGCAACAAATTTTTTTTTTTGAAGGTTTTTTTTTTTTTGGTACCAGGGATTGAACTCATGACCTTGAGCTTGCTAGGCAGGCAGGCGCTTATGCTGCTGAGCTAAATTCTCAGCATCCCCCCACCTTTTTTGAAGTTTTTAATACAAGAAAACCAATTAACCAACAAATTCAACAAACTTAATTTGATATATACCCAAGATTAGCAATTGAAATATTCACTAGAAAGTTAAAAGTTCTAAATTTTATTACCTAAAATATTATCTAAACATTATCTAAAATCCAAACCCCTAAGAACATTAGGGGAGAGAACATAAAAGGTACTAATATATACTAGACACAGACTGTGCCAAACTGTTAAGCAATTTATGTATCATTGTTATGGAGTGAAGGTTTGTATCACCCCAAATTTCCTATGTGGAAGCTCTCACCAGTAATGGGATTGTATGAGTGTATTTGGAGATGAAGTCTTTGAAGAGGTAATTAGGGCTGGATGAGGTGATAAGGGTGGAATCTCTCATGGAAGGATTAGTGTCTTTATAGAAAGAGAGCTTATTTTCACACTTACCCCAAGAGAGAAAACAGCAAGAAACCAGCCTTCAGTAAGATAAGAAGAGAGCCCTCAATAGAAACTAATGCTCTGGTATGTTTATCTTTACCTTCCCAGCCTGCTGACTGGGTGAGAAAATGTATTTCTGTTGTTTAAGACATTCAGTTGAGAACATTTTGTTATAGTAACTCCAATGGACTAACACAATTACATAATCCTCTCATGACTATAATAAAGATTATTATCTATAAATCAGAGATAAAGAAACAGGATTAAGAAGGTAACAATTCATGGAAAAACAATGATGAATCTTTAAAAAATTTAAAATTAAAACAAGATTTTATTTTCATCCAACAGGATAACTAAAATATTTAGTATCTGGTACAAGCAAGCTCATCAGAAAAAAGGTTAACTGCATAAGGAAGGAAATGTAAGTTTGCATAACCTTTCTCAAAAGCAATTTGAGAATGTATGTCAAAATTTAAAATGTACCTGGTTCCAGATGAAGTGTCAGAGCCCAAGCTGATCAAAGGCAGCATTGCTACAGAGGGACAGCATGGTGTGGCTGGTGTGTCAGAACTTGGGACATGATGGAAAAGTCATCCGTCCCAAAGTAAGGAAGGAATAAAGGGTGGTCTGGCATAGATGCTGAGCTCAAAGAGATGAGAAAGGCATCTCATCAGAGTGCGTGGTGAGGACTGGATAAAGGAGAAAATGGACAGAGAGACAAAATTTAACATAACCGCAGCCTGATTTCTCATTATTGGAGAATCACAAATGTGAAAAGGGGGAAAAAATAAAACTAGAGTAAACCTTGTGGTACTGAACTGCAATTGGATACTGGTGTGAACTCACGGTTTTATATGTAAACATGTGCTTATATAACATCTAGTTCATTCTATTTAAAAGTTTGAATATTCTGAAAGGAACAAACCTAACTGGGATCAAGATCCTGCCCTCTAAATACCATTTTCCACCAAAAAAGTAATTGCTTTAGACAAATAGTTGATTCTGTGGCTAAAAAAAGAAAAGTACAATTTTACTTTTATCAGAATATTACACAATGCACAAAGAAAGATGAAGGAATGCCAAAAAGGCAGGATAGCCTTAAGCGGTTTCTCATGTAAAAGTAGGAGATAATCTGAGAATCAACATAAATAATAGTAACAAATTATAACTTACTGATTAGAATCCATGAGTTCACCCCAATATAAATGAATAAACTGAAAGTATGATGATTTAAAGTGTCTTTCCACAAAACACTTATTAAAGGGAAAATGACTAACAGTGGAGAAGCTCATAGATACCACCTTGACCAACTAATCACAGTGAAAATCTGTAATAGAACAAAGGAGAGTATGTTTCAGCTTATAGGATGCAATGAGAATACAGATCCATGATTTAAGATCCTGCCAAGATGCAGAACCCATGTGAAAACATAAGACAAATTCAAAGTTGACAAACCTCTAAAACATAACATTACAAAAGTCCAAAACAAACTGAGCAACTGCTCTAAACTACAGGGCTAAAGAGACATGACAAATGAGTAACCCAAGATTATGAATCAAAACATTGTTGGACAACAGGAGGAACCTGAAGGGAATGTGGAGAGCAGATGATAGTAATGTATCACTGTGTTCATTTCCTGATTTTTGATGGTTGTATTGTTTCATCTTTGCTTCTAAGAAATATAGATTGAGATATTCATGAAAGTAGGTTGACTACTACTTCAAATGGTTCTGAGAAAAATGTAGCACTTCTGTGATTATGAAATTACTTTAGTAAGTATATGTTAGAAGTATAAATCTGCCAATTTATTTGGCAATTACTTTTGTAAGAGTTCATCTTATAGGTAAACACAAAAACATACATTAAAATATTTGAGAAAATCACTGCAGTGTCTATAATATGAAAACAAAACAAAAAAAAGAACTAAGTATCACCCACATACCTACCATTGTGGGACAAGTTAGAGATTATTTAACATGTACAGTATACACATGGTAGATTTTTATATTTATGCAAAACCATGTCTAAGATATATTAAATGAAGAGCAAGAAGGAGAACAGTATGCATAGTATGCTCCTCTGTACATTTAAAAGATTTATATGAATAAGCACAATTCATATATAAATTTGGAAGAATACAAGGGGAGGATAACAATGGTTACTAGTACAACATGAAAAATTCTGGGGAGGAAAAGTAGAAAGAAACAGTGATTTTACTTTTCAATATATATTTGTTTCCATACGCTATACCTTTTACTTTAAGCTATTACTTGTACAGATAACCTACATACTTTTAAAGAATTAGCATGAGGTGACATAAATTTATGAATGGTAAATTTCAACACAAGTCTGCCTATATTCATATTTATTCCATCCAGGGGTCAAAAAACATTCTTCTGCCATATAATAATCAATAATGAATATTTAATATAGTCATTCATTATATTTTTTTCTTTACAAGTATGACAGGCATTTTCCATTGCTTGCTTCATTATCTAACTTATATGTTTGATATATTTATATATCCATTATATCACACTTAATAATATCAAGTAGCAAAGCTTTCTTTGGCACTAGGTAAACTGACTAGCATAGTATCTGAAAAAGCCAATATTGGTCCTGTATACCTTCTGCATTTGAAGTTCTAAAGAATTCTTCTGCTGAGTAATTCACTCCATGTTAGTATATAAATTCAAGTAAATATTTCTCAATGCTACTCTTCCCAGGACAGTTATTTCATTTGCAGAAATAAGAACAGCACACATTTAAAACTTTGGCTTCTTTCCACTAAATGCTGGCAGTTTTTTTTTTTTTTCCCCACTTCCACCTGTCAACTGTATGTAACATCCCCACAACACTTCTCTGGTGTTTAGACCATTGTAAAACACCCTACTTTGTTAAGTATAGGTGACAATGCCTCAGTTATTCCAAAACACAGGTAGCATTAGAGGATCACCAGCCTAGGAGTTTGCCTCAAGACAGATTCCCAACAGTAACAGTGTCTTACCTAGGAATTTCTCAAGGTGGTATAGAGAGCTGGCAATATTCTGTTTCTGATTTCTTCAAAGTATATAGCAATTTCATTAAAGAAAACTTACAGAATATTTAGTGTAACAGCATTCTCTAGGAAATAGTATTGCTCCTGCAGGAAAACTCAATTTCAATTTAAATATTCTAAAAAAGCAAAGGGAACAAAACCTAACTGGCACAGGAAGAAGCAAAGAAAAGAATCTAAAGAACTATTTGTTTTCTTCTCACCTTTACTATATCACCCATGCCTATCAAAGAAAAGAAAATCCTTTCACTATCTGTTTGATATGAAAAAGGACTCAAAGTTTCAAATAAATTAAGAATTATCTCAGATTTGGACCACACTCTAATAGCACAAGCTGAAATGTATAGGAATGAAAAATCAAATCTCCAGATCAAGCTGCTCTCTGGTTTTAAAATTCTAACCATGTCAAAGCCTCCTGAAATATATCAAAATCAATCATGCCAAGGACTTTTGTCTTCATAATAAAGCTGTTCTCTCAGTCTAACTAGTCAAGAATTTGGAGAATTAAAAATCTTAACCATGGTTTTGTAACAGTTATAATTGTGAGGAATTACCAATATAACAGATTAAGACTAAATAATGGGGGAGGGGGATTTGCACCTTTGAACCTTCAGAAAAATCATCCCTAATGTTATACTTCACACTAAAGAAAAGCCAGTCACATAAAACAATGATGCCTCCATGAAAACACATTATCTTAGTATACTTTGTAAAGTACAAATTCTTTCTTTTAAAGTCCCTGAATTGACATCCTATCGAATAGCTTTTCACCTTGGATGAGATGTAACAACAATATCCCCAAAAGATGAGCAATCCATTAGTCAAACCATTAATACACAATTTCAATAATGACTTTCATGACAGCCTCTACACAGCAAGTTATCCAGAGTGTGGACAGCATTCTTTCTTTAGGGTACCCTGAGGCTTAAGAAAACCTCTGAAAATTTTAGATTCCTATAGAATGCAAAGGTAATGATGACAGGTTGGCTTAATAAGAGCACTTTTAATTTGTTCTGCTTGTGAGTTTGTCAACAGTATATTTACTATAAAGACAATCACAAGAATGTTTCTGAAGGGAAAGAATTTGAAGTAAATCAGAGCATTACCTGAGCAAAAATTCAAAGATTCAAAATTGGCCACTGTTTTAAAGTTGTGCTTTGCAAATCTAATTGTGCATATAAATCTCAGAGATCTTGGTAAATTCTACCCAGACTTAGTCAGTAGATTTAGGCTGAGAAATAGGATGCTGTGTTTCTAACAGGCTCCCAAGAAAGCCAACACTGTTAATCCATGAACCACATCTTTGAGTAGCAACAGACTCTAAATCATGACTAGACTAAGATACGAAAGAAAATGTGTAAGTGTATGTGTGTCAAAAACACACAAATAGTTCTTTCGTGGTGTTTTTCCTCTCTTGGTTTTTTACCAGAGAAGTTTTCACTAGTATATATTTAATGGTTTTACCCAGATAGCTAATTTTGTATCCAACAATTCTAATTCAAACTGAGGAAAATCTATTTAGATGAAAAGCTGAGAAACCTGAACAAAATAAAAGCATTTCAAATGTTAATTCTCATCCTAAATGGAAAGTTTCTTAAATAACTGGGTTCTGCACATTCAAATATTCTATGAAAAGAAAAAAAATATATTCTGGGAAATCAATAAATGGTGAGTAACCTAATGCTAACAAACCAGGTCCGCTGTAAATTCTTTGTGTTGAAAAAAAAATCTTTTCATTTTTTTCTTTTTAACTTTAACGAGAATTTTTTTTCACTATGTAACTAAAACTTTTTAACAAATTGCTGCTTGTAACATAAAGTTTGAATGAGAACCCTACATATACTACAAAAGCTGACGAAAACTGAATAAAATCAAATATATTATCAAGTAGACAGTGATCTATGAAAATCCTTTATAAGCAGTTCGTTCTCAACTACTTATATTTAAATGAGGATTTAGTCATTCAATAAGCTTTTACTGACCAACTATCATATATCAGCAACTTTAATAAAGTTTGAATCAGGAATCAGATGGACCTTTCTGATCTAACAGGCTATGGTGAGTTTATTGTCTTATTTTTTAAAATCTCTGAGCTTGTTTCCTCACAGTGGTGATGTTAATTAGACTATATAATGTAAATTAAATACCTAATAACATGTCTTATATAACTGATAAATGGTATCTGAAATATGTAGTTTGAGCGTAAGAATATAATCCTGTCTTCTATTAGCCAGTTTTCTACCACACTGCTGCATGTTAGAGGACTATGAGCCGACTTGAAAGTGACGCTGAATAAAAACTGAAAAGATTTTTTAAAAAATTTTGAATTTCGTACTCAAAAATAAATATGGTTTGAGCTTAAGTGTTATGCATTATGCATGCTAATGTCTTCTACTAAACAAAACTGGGTATGCTATAAAAAAAAAAGAAGAACAAATGCTCCAGCTATATGATTTTAAGCATAATGGAATTGTGGTAGGCTATACAAGGCAGGGCAATTTTAGTGAAGCGCTAATTGACACCATTCTTCCTATCACCTTTTTAAAGACTACCCAATAGTAACCCTATTTTCTTGCAAGGTAAGTATCAGGAATCTTGCTGCAACCAATTAACTAGGAAAGCAGTCAATTCTGAGAACCTAACTGGCTAGGCAATCTAACAAGCAGAAGTAATATAGCTACAGAGCTTTGTTGTCAATCAGGCCAGGTGTGCCCACTGCAGTTTCAACAATTCTGGAAGCCAGTTAGGAGTCACTAAGCTTGTTTCTTAATTGCTCCAAGCTTCAGTTTCTTTATCTGAAAAATGGCAATACTAACATGTATTTCCTGTATTTGTGTGAAATGGAATATGTCGATCAATCGTCTACATTTCTGAGAACAGAGCAGCCAATAACTATGACAGAACAAAAACTAAAGTTCCTCCTTATTAACGTTACTAAAATTGTAGAAATGTCAGGGTCTTCCAAATCCCAAACTCCATTCGCTTGAAGACACTAAAAACGGTGAGGCAACAGAAAGGCAAAAACTCGTATTAGTTACCCAACACGTGATGCTCCCATCCTACTTAGGCCGCCTCTGTAACACCCTAGGAGAAAGTAGCACAGGCCGAGCTAGGGAGAATTTCATTCGGAAAAGATTTCGAAGCAAAGAAAGGCCGCAGCTAGGCCAACCGAAAGTAAGGAAGATAGGCTATGTGGTCAGGAACGAAGCGAGGGGCAACCTGGCTAGAGCGCAGAGAAAGAGACCAGACATCCCCGACCCCGCGCTGGGGCCTGCTCGTCGCGCTCCCTCCCAGTGTGTCCTATCGGGACACCCGGAGGCCGAGGCCCAGGCCGCGGGGGTCGCGCGTCTGAGCTCCGGGGCGGGCCCGCGAGGGCGCAGACTTCCTGGGGGACCCACCCCACGGCAGGCCTGGGCGGCCGCGCCGCGTCCACCTGGAGGCCTGAGTCACCGTCCGCACGAAAGCCAGGAGGTGGCAGCCGGGTTACCTTCGGCAGGGAACTCCTCGAACTCGTCGTCCTCCTCTAGGAGACCCAAATCTACCGGCTGCTTTTTTTCCGACATCGCTACCCTCCGAGCCCACTACCTCACAGATGACTAGAGTAAGTTGGAAACCTCACTCGTCCTCAGCGGCTGCAGCCACCGCCGCTTGCGACAGAGGCGCTACCATAGAGACTAGGGGACGAGCTACGGGAGCAGCGCAAAGGATGCTGGGATGTTGGAGGTCCTCCCAGGGCTTCGTGCGGGTTTAGCAGTCCTTCCGATTTAGAAAGGTGAATTTTGTTTTTGTCTTACTACCTTAATTAGACTCTGAACTGAAAACAACACCAAAAAAAAAAATCCCCCAAAATATATCAAACGCCTTTACTTAATTTCCAATTGAGGAAGAAAATATAGAAAGATAAAGCGACTGTCAACATTCATCAGTCTTGTAAGTACCAGGCCCTGACGAACATTAAGCTGATCTTTAAACTAATTCCCTACGCACAGTATTAAAAAATCTCCACATCACAGAAAACTAGGGTTGTGAAAGAAGCACTCAGCCGCTCAGGTAGTGCTAGACGATCCAAATGCAGTTCTGTTTGCCTGTCACAAATCTCCAAACCTTTATGCACTGTTCCTTGGGCTTGGAATTTTGTGGCAAATGGGCTTATTAAATAGAGTTTGAGGATACACGTAGAAACTCGAGTTTACAAGTTTTGCGACAATACTACCTAAAAATGACTAGGTATAACACACTATCCAAAATATGTCATTTAGAATTTTTGAATGTCTCAAGTATAATAATGAACTATCTAGAACTATACGTAACCTATACATGGATATGTAACATTGTGGGTGAGTATGAAATATATAGGACGTTATAAATTTTGGTACACCTGTTTCAATATTTAAATACTATTTCTTAATTCGACAACTTTAGTTCATACTGTCTACCAGACATTGTGTATTAAACATACATAGAAAAGGTCCTTTATCTGCAGGAGCTGGCATACCATCTACTCAGATGTATAAATAGATAAATCACAGTGAAGTGTAATCCATTTGAATCTTAATTTGAATCCATCTTAAAATTATTTGAGAAATCAATACATTGTGTGGGATTATAGAGAGTGGAACAAAGGACAAATGGATGAGAACTATAGTAAGTAATTTTTAAGAAGTAATATGATCCTCATAATACTATTCTGATTTGTATTGATTGCTAAGCATATTGGTATCTAATCAGTAACAACAAAAAAAATAAATGTGGGATGGAATGCATATTTTAATTAACTTGATTTAGTCATTCCACAATGTATACATAGTTTGGACCATCATGCTGTACTCCGTAAATACATAGCTCATCCTTGATTTGTGAGGGTGCAGCTTACAATTTTTCAAGTTTCAAGTGGTGTCAAATCAATATACATTCAGTAGAAATTATGCTTTGAAGTTTGTTCCTTTCCAGTGCTAGCAATGTATGATAAGCTACACTCATTATGTTCAGCAGAGGCACCAACCACAGCTCTCAGAGAGTCATGTAGTTAAGAAACATCCATTACTCTACAGTGAACTATGTTGGTAAGTTAGGTTATTCAGTAGGTCAGAAACATGAAATGCATTTTTATTTGTAATATTTTCAATTTGTACTGGGTTTCTTGAGGCATAACAACATCAAAGAGCCTCTGTATACAATTTTTGTCAAGTGAACATTTTTTTCCAAAGAAATAAATAAAACATATTTTGTCAAGGAGTCAGAAAATCTACCCTGTTGTTTTTGGACCTGTGTTTTAGTTCATCTGAAATTTGTATTAATCTTTAGCAGAAGAAAAATATCAACAGCAATATAGTTTTTTTCCTAAAAACCATATTCAGTTTAAAATATCAACTCTTCCCCTTTTTTCCCAATTGTATTGATTCATAAAATTCAAAGTGCTAGAATCACTGAAATAACTTCTTGTTTAATGGTTATGGTACACATAAAAACTGTAAAATGTTAGATATAAAAGTGTGAGAAGCATTGTTGCTTAATTAAGTACATAAAAATATGTATTTGTAAGCATTTTACAAATCCAAGCTTAGTTACTTCTAAAGAAGGGGCTTTGACAAATTACTTAATTTCTCTGTAGTAAATTTAATTATTTGCAATACACAGTTAAAATGAATGACACTATGTATATAATGTACCTGCTTGGCAAGTTGCAAGTGATCAATACATGTTAGCTGTAATGAGGGATTTATGGGCTCTATCAATCCTGAAAGTCTCTATGTATGATTTGTGTTTCTGTGACAATATCTTGATGATACTTTATGAGGAAGTTGGCACCTCCTACTCTATAGTAATTAATAGTAATAATGATCTCTATTTAGGTTTGGCTTGGTGTCATCTACTGGGTCAAGCCTGTTTTGTGTATTTATTCACTTAATCCTGCATACAACAATTTGATTAAGTACAATTTAAACTTTTTTTTACACTTGAAAAAACTGGAACAGAGAGGGTGGTAATGTGGCCAAAATCACAGTACTAAGAAGTGGTGGAGCTATTATAACCTAAAAACATCCTAAAATGTAGAAAGGCAGATAGTTCACACGAGAACCTCTAGGTTTATTTCTTTTGGGTAGTATTAAACATACATACATAAAGGACAATGACATCCTCTCCCAATCGCACATAAACAGAAGTGCAGTGAGCAAAGAGATAAAATGAATAAGAAATTTGTGCTCTAGGATTGGTTTAGCTGTCTATGGCTAGGAAACTCCACCTCTTATGAGAAGCAGTTATAGTCAAAATTGTGCTATCATATCTGAAATTGAATAGTTTTAACTTCACAGTTAGCAAATCAAGTTATCAGCTCATTTTATAGTAGATGATCCAATCTGCCTCTATTAGATCTTTTTTCCCCTGAAAGTTTCAGTAGAGATGCCCATGATATGACATCACAAGGACCTAAATCCTTAAATTTGCAATGGAGTTGCCACTTTAGAATGAAGTGGAATGAAGCATATCAGAATGACTATTTCATGTCTGTGTCTGTCCAAGAAGAAGTTGTGAGGGACTGTTAAGTGGTCAATACCTGGAAGAAGACCTGATTTCAAAGGGACCTACAGGAGGGTAGAGCTCATTACACAAATCATTGAGAAAGCTCACCTATAGATCAATTTCTATGGCATACTTTGAGAATGTCTTAGTCACTTTCTTATCAGTGGAACACATTACCTAACACCAAAAAATTAAAAGAGGAGAGTTTTATTTTGGTTCACAATTTTTAGAGGTTTTAGCACATTGTTGACAGGTTCCAGGGTAGACAAGACAAGGTACGGTGAAAGGCCTGCCACCAAAGAAAGTTGTGCCCTGCATGCATCTGGAGAGCAAAAGGAGGAGCCAGGGAGGGAGATAGATCCTTTCAGGTTATGCCCCAGAGATCCACCTTCTCTGACCAGATCCCACCTCCTAATTGCAAGCAGTAACTGTGCTACAGACTGACTACTGGACCAAAACAAACTTTTACTCTTTTGTGTTGTGAATGTTGGGTATTTTGTGCCAATGACATAGAAAGTGACTAAAACAGATTTTGGTACCAGGAATGGAGTTACTGCTGAGACTATACCTGACTGTGTGGTTTAAAAGCCTTTAGAATTGGTTCAGGGAGGAGTTTGGAAAGGTTCAGAGATGTTAGCTGGAAAAGTAGCCATAGAATGCTGAAGCTGAGCTTGATGTATGATATTGTTTGAGCTCATAAGACCAAAATGCTGATAAAAAGGCAGAAGAAAAACTTCCAGACTCAAGAAGTTTTAGATGGGAACGAGAACTCCGTTGGCGCTCCATTGTGTTATACTCTGGTGAAAAAGTTGTCTACATTTTGCTTATGTTCTGAGACTTTGAGTTAGAAAGAGATGAAGGGCAGTAGACTAATTAATCTGGGAGAGGAAATTTCTAGGCAGCCCAGTATTGAGGCTGTGGCATGGGTACTACTGGGAGCTTTTAGCCAGCTTTACACTGAGAATCAAGAGTGACTGTAAAACTTTTGAGTTTTACCAGAAAAGAAAATTCTGTAAAGTTAAAGCCTGTTAAGTTTTTGTTCAAGGGAGCTTGGTGGCTGAAAATATTAAAAAGAAGCTAAGTGCTTTCATTCAGGACAATAGCAAGGGTACCTTGAGTGCATCCTGGGAAACAGTTTAAGACTTCACCTTTCACACTGCAAAAGTGAAAGATTTTGCTTTACAGAGCATAACCTCAGGACACTCTGCTTGAGAAGGGCCACCTAAGGAATTAGTATGTTGGGATTCAGTTCACAGTGCTCAGCCATTCTGGCACTTGGAGGCTTCTGGAACCATAAATCAAGGAGGCCTAGCTACTATTTGAGCTGGTACCAGACCATGACATCATTCATGTGGTGCTGATTTACAGGCATATAGAGTGCAAGAGTTGGAGGATTAGGAAGATTTCTACCCACACTTCAGAAGAAGGCACGGGAGGCCAGGCAGTGTGTCCCTCAGAGGGCACTCCATGAAGCTATGAGAATGAAATCAGAAGTGCAGTAGAGACCACAGGGAGTTGGAGACCCAGGAATGTGGAATGTCTGAGGAAGGCTACAGGCAGTGAGTAGTTCCAGACTAAGACAGAGACCATTACTTTTGCATATAAGTCAAGGTTACCCAAGCCATTTGGTGTTCATATCTTTCTACAACTTGCCCTAGGCCCTGGACATGAAGCTGTAGAATTAAATGTTTGCCCTTCTGAGTTTTTGATCTTGTTTTAGTCGGATTTCTTTCTATTGTCTTGTTCTTTCTTTTTGAAATGGGAATGTTTGCCCTGTACCATTGTATGTTGGCAGTACTTAGCTTTTGTTTTGATGATTTCATAGAGTTTCACAGCTGAGAATTTGCCTTAAGTTTCAGAGAAAATTTTGGGCTTGCACTTTTCAGCAATAATGGAACTTAAAACTTTGATGTCTTTTAGAGATGAGTGCATTTCTAAAATGCATTTTTCATAAAGAAGAATGTGAGTCTTTTGGGGACCAGGCATGAATGTTATAGTTTAGATCTAAAATGACTCCCAAGTCTCATGTGTTTGGAAGATGGATGAATTATGGGTATAGATTAGTTGACTTGTTGTGAGAGTGTTAGGAGTCTGGTCAGAAGGGGTGGACACTGAGGGGTATGACCTGGAAATGTATATCTCCCTCCATGGCTCTGCCTTTGCTTCTCCTTTACCATATCCTTCTGCCATGCTGTTTTTTTTCTTGGGGGATAGCCAACCTGAAACTAAAACATGAGCCAAAATAAATCTCTCTTCCTTTACATTGTGGGTGTCAGGTATTTTAGTAAAGTGACTTAAGATAATGTGAAAAATTTAAACTCCAAAGTCACCCTCTGTGAGTTTATATTTAGACTCTAATGTTCACTGGCTATGTATCTCTAGAAAATTTTCCTTTGTGCCTTAGTATTCTAAGCTCTGAAGTGGTAATAATAAACTTGCCTTCCTCATAAGGTTGTTATGATGATTAAATTAGCTACTTAATGCAAAAAACTCAGAAGGGTAACTGGTATATGACAAGTACAGCTGGCTGTTCCCAACAACATTGATGCTTGCTCTCAAGAGTTCCTGAACATTTGCTGTGCTAATACTGTGGCTATGTTTTCCTCTGTTTTCTCTACTTTCACAATACAGCTGTGTGCTGTAGCTTTTCACTGAGCCCACAAAAGGCAGATCCTAGATAAAATATATTGGTAAAACTTGTCTACAAAACACTCATAGAAACCTCTCTAGATCACAGCACTTAGGCAGCTATTACAGCCACCATGAAAATTCCACACATATTTATGATAAACATAAGCATAACTCTATTAGAAGAAAGAATGGAAATTGTATAGAATTGTATAAAGCATAGGAGTGCAAGCTATATATTTAAAATATTGATTTAAACTTTGAATATATGCCTAGAAGTAATACAGCATCTCTTGTAGTTACGTAGTTCTGGTTTTAATTTTTGGGGAATATTCCATTCTTTATAGATAGTCCCATTTTCTACTCTTAACAATAGTGTACCAACATTCTAAATTCTTGATTTTCTTATTTATATTTGTTATCTTTTGTTTTCTTTGAATAATAACCATTCTAAAAGGTGAGGAGTATTATTCTGGTTTTGATTTGCATTTCCTGCATAATTAGTGATATTGAGAATATTTTCATATAACTTTAGCTTTTTGTATGTCTTCTCTGGAAAAATCTCTATAATCAAGTCATTTGCCCTTTTTTAACTGAGATATTTGGGGTTTTGCTAGTGTTACTAAATTTTAAGAGTTAGAATTATGAATATTGGATATTAAGCCTTTATCAGATATATGGTTTGAAAATACTTTTTTCCCATCCCATGGGCTATCTTTTGATTTTATTGTTTCCTTTTATTTGTAGAAGCTTTTGAGTTTGTATTTCCACTTGCCTTTTTTGTTGCTTGTGATTTTTGCATCATATTCAAGAAACTATTCACTATACCAATGTCCAGTTTCCCTGCCGTGTTTCCTTCTAGGGATTTTGGAGCACCAGGACTTATGTTTCAGCTCTAATTTATTTTGTGTTATTTTTTTGTGTGTAATATGTATAGTGTTTGGTTTATGGAGTATGGGCAATTAAAAAAATCTAAGAATGTTTTCTTTTAAAAAGCATAATTTTTGAAAATATGTCAATTTTGAAATAAAGAGATAATTGTAATTTTATTTTTACCAAGTAATTTAACATTATTTATAGATTCTACTCTGAGCTATGCACTACAGAGACCGCATGAAGTCACAGACCCTTCTCTGTTATTATGTCATGGTGGGTTCTGTTATCTTCTATCAGTCCGTCTGGAATAAAACTTCTAAATTTTTTCTGGGGCAACTATTTGGGGCTGCCAATGCTTTTAAACTTTAATTCAGACTTTGATAATCTTGCTAAACTTTAGACTCTGATTCAGTCAGTGTAAGGCCTGAGATTCTGTATTTCTAATAAGTTACTAAGTGAATGTCAATATTGCTGGCATGAGAATTGCACATAAAAAGCAAAACTAGATGAAATCAAGTTAAAAAAAAAAGTTGTGAAAATTGATTTAGCTAATAGTACATGTGAACAGTCTGTGCCCTGTAGTTCCCTTAACAGGCACACCAGATATAAAGTTGAAATTTTTCCTCTACCTGTTCTTACTCCTTAGCTCTTCTTTAAAGTATGTATCTGTGTGCATGTGTATGTACCATATATATTTAATTATTTTGAACCTCTCATATTCACATCTTCATTAATATTATGAACACTCTAATGATTGACTCTAGACTTTGGAAAAACTTGCAATTCCAACAAGAAAAGATTTTTGGCTGTTTTATCACTACAAAATGCTTGGCTAAATAAAATATGAAAAACCATAATTGTAAAGTAAATCTCTAAATATCTGGATATTATTGTAAGCAATTAGTAATGAATAAAGAAACCATTTTATAAGCCCAAGTTTTAATAATGAGAGGTACTTAATCTACCACAAAGTAAAAACTTAGCCAAAAAAAGACCCATCTTGTACTAAAATACATGTAAAAAAAATGATATTTGCATGCCCAAGACTTGTTTGAAAAGGCGATTATGGTTTCACAAGTAAATCATAAGAATTTTTAAAATTTTGTAAATGCTGTATTTATATGACAGACAAGAACCACTCTGAAGAAATCATTATGGTTTGGGAAATGATATGCAATTTCAAAATCATCTAAATCATTTCAATTGCCTGTATTTACATTTATATAATGGGTATTTATAATGGTGATTATTTTAGAACTTACCTTATTTTCTAGGATCTCACATTGGTTTCTATGGGAACGAGAATGGCTTAGAAGAGGAGCATTTTAAGAACTCTTTTCACATTCAGTGACTGCTAACTGAACTGTAAATTCTGTCTGTTAACGGCTTTTAACACTTAAATTTTAACACTGAAATAAAAGTTGAACATTTTAGCTTCATAAATAATTCTAACAATAAATATTATTTTTATGAAACATCTGACATGCTAAAACATTAAAAAAACAAAATAATTGGCTTAAGAACCTAATAATCTGTTCACTTTATTAAGTTTATTAGTGATTAATCCATATTGGTCTTGAAAAATTTTGTAAAGAAAACCTTCATCTTCAGTAAGTTTTTTCTACTGTTGATACATATATATATATTCTTACTTTTGTAAAAATTTCTTAGAAAAACAGTGTAAAATGTTCTGTATTTAACATTTGCCTCTGCCAATGCCTTTCCCATTCTGGGATATTATTTACCTTAGGACCATGTTGTGCCTTGGCTGTGAGTTGATCCTCTATGCCTGCTCCCACACCAGGTGGAATTTACTTTCACTGTTTTTTCTTTTTAAACAAGCTTATAAGTCTTCAAATTTCAAGTTTTCTTTTTCTTGGAATAGATTTTTAGATCGTAAAAAGTGCAATGTGTGACATATATTACATTTGTTCAGTTTACAGTATTTAATATTTCCCCACATTTCATGTTTTCCAATAAACTTTATTTGATTCCCTGGAAAAATGAAATTTCAGTACATTTTTATTCAATTCCCTCTCAAAGTAATTAAAGCCCACTAAAAATAAGAGAAAACTATTTCAGAAAAGAGTCCTAAAACTCAAAAGCATTTTTTCTATTCGAACTGTAAAAGATGCCAGTTGAAAGCCCATGGCATACCCTAAGCAGCTTATGTAAGAACTACTGCACTTATTGCTGATATATAATCTATGTCATAAATCCAAAAAATACAGGTTGGTGGCAGAGGGCCAGGTGAAGTAAAATAGATGCTGGAATTCTTTTTGGCTTTTGCCTTCCTTTAGACTAGTGGGTTTTTGCCTACGCTTACCCTAGTCCTGAGCTTGGATCACCAGAGAATCTTGACAGTTTGAGAAGTTGCTGCTCACCTCACTGTGACTGAGGGAGTATTCTATAAGTCCTAGGCCAGATGGAAGCTCATTTTTCTTTCTTAAAGGTCCTTTTTCTATCAAATCACCATGCTCTACTCCAAAAATATATACAACTAATGTCAAATTTTAAAACATATTTTACATTCATATTTTATGAGATAAATTAGGGATTCCATCATTTTGAAAAGATAAATGAGAAAGATAACCAAATATTTTGGAGGAAATGACTGATTGGCTAAGCTATTTTAAGTTGATTTTAAATTGAAGTAGAACACAAACTGAAAAGTAAAAGCAAATCTGATGTTCCTGTTTTTATAGAGAAATATTTAGCTAGAAAACTATCTAAATCTAAAGGTGAGGAATACAGTTGTCTAGCACAGGGCTACTCAAGTGGGGTCCATAGACCAGTACACATCTGAGATGACCACAGAGTGTGATCATAAATATTTAGAAATTCTTAAAGCAGTTTGACCTGCACTTCATCCAACCCTGTGATTTTATATTTTATAAAATCCAGTGCGTTATGTTTGAGAATTTTTAAACTTACCCTTTACTATAAGTAGAGATACACTAATTTAACATAAATTACTCTAAGCCAGAAAAAAGTGTAATTTGAACTTTATAGTATTGAAAATAATTTATCTTGTATGATTCTGTCTGAAAGCTAGAAAGTGAACTGTTTTTAATGCTTAAAGGATCTTTCTAGCCCTAAGTAATGTATTTATTTTTGCAAGATTATAGAAAAGAAGACTGAAGCAAATGGTCTTCTCTCTTTTTACAGATGTAGAAACAAAGATGCCAAGGGCTTAAGTGAGATGTCTGATATCACACAATTATCATCAAAACTTTAGCCAAGTTAACTGTAAAATTACACATACTGGAAATCAAGGTGGAGAATTGCAAGAAATTCAATAAGCAAAACCAAATAGAAGGAATAAAAGATTAAGGTATATATGTATATTTGTACAGAAAATGTAAATCCACATGTTTCTGAAAGTCATAAAATGCCAAAAGAGAAATAGTTTGGTACCTTGGACCATAAATAGAAATAAAATGAAAATAAGAAAGGAAAAGTTCAGACAAAACATCAAGAATTCCTGCTAATTGTCAGGAGTATTAGGTGTGCTGAGTGGGCGCCCAGAGGAATCTGTGCCGACATTTAAAACCTCAGTGAACAAAGCCATGGATGTTGTATTGTGGAGAACAAGACTTAATGGCAGGGGGAAGGCCTGGATCAGCCATGAGAACTTTCCCAGCTCTCACTCCTACTATTCTATAGCACTGTGAAGAATAGTTGCTAAATTGTTTGATCAACCCAGACAAATAGAACTCAACACAAGAATAAAACCTCAGACAAAACAATAAAGTCAGCCAAAATTGAAACACGCCCCTTAAAAAAAAAAAAAGAAAAAAAATTCTTGCATCATACCCCAGATGACAAATTCAGGCATCAGCAACCTGCCCAGAGGAATAACTTCCAGAAACAGGCTCCTTCACTGAGTAAGCCTAACCAATGAGTTGGGAAAGGTCGACATGCTTGCAATGTTAAGACAAGATGAGTTTAATAGTAGAGCAGAAAAAAAAAGCAAAAGGACAAAGAAATATATTTTAGGACCTTCTTTATAGTGAACTATACATGAAATACATTCATTTTCCAGGGATTTATGGGGGTTCCTACTATCTGCCAGCCACTATTCTAGGGTGGAGTACACGAGTGAACAGAATTCAACAGATCTACCCCTTCAAGTTCACATTCTAGAGCAAGGAACAGTAAAGAACATCATTTGCCATCCTGCAAAGGTGGTAAGTGTTAAGCGAGGTAGAAGGTATGGTGAGAAAGGAGAAGTGGGTGTTTAATACTGCCATCTGAGTAAAACTTATGGAAAATGAGTGACAGTTGAAAGAGGTGAAATAGCCAAGTAGGGGGACTAGCACGCCAGGCAGAGAGAATCCCCAGAACAAGAAACAGGCCAGTGCAGTGAGGTGAGAAGTGAGTGCATGAAAAAATATTAAGAAATCCCATCAGAGAAGCCTAACAGGCTGTTAGAAAAACCTTGTCTTTTACTCTGAGGAAATTACTCTCAATTTCTCATCGCTAGAGTCCAAGGAACTCAGTGAAGGAATTTATTCATGTGAGGTGTCAGCCCCCAGTAAACCATTCACCAACACATCAGTGGTATGTCAGCATGCCTTTACGGTTATGCTAAATTTTAATAGTGTCAGTATGATCCAGCATTATGGACCCTTCATATAAAGGTGTTCTGTAGTCATCACCAATGAGAATGTAGAAATATTCATATTTACTAGAACTTTTCTACTTTTTTATTTTTTATTTTATTTTTTTTGATACAGGGTCTCTCTACACAGCTCAGGCTGGCCTTGAGCTCACTTTGTAGCACAGGCTGGTCTCGAACCTGCAGCGATCCTCCTGTCTCAGCCTCCTGAGTGCTGGGATTACAGGTGTGAACCACCACGCCTGGCTTACTTTTTTATTTTAAAGAGAATACAACAGCATTACAAAACAGATTATTAGAATTACAATAATTAATACATTGCATATTGTTGTCTTTATAGTAATTATTCAGAGTATAAGACGTAAGCGTGAAATCTCTTCCAGAAAGAATTAGCATGAACCTTTCTTTTCAATGCAATAAAAGAAACTAACTGTATAACTATCTTAACTATGTTATGTATAAATATATTCTTTTCTTTTTTCTTTCTTCCTTTCCCCTTTCCTCCATTATAGTTGTCTTTTCTTTTGAACAGTTTCTTCCCAATTCATAGTATTTGTTGTACATTTTGGATCTTACTTTATTCCATTTCTCACACTAGTGAGACAATATGATGTATCCAAATATAGGTCTAATTTATTTCATTTATGAGTATGATCTCAAGTTGCATCCATTTACCTATAAAAGTCTCCAGTTTGTTCTTCTTTATGGCTGAATAGTACTCCATTATATAAAGAAGCCACATCTTTTTTTATCCACTCCTCAGTTGCTGGGCATTTGAGTTGTTCCCAAGATTTGTTTATTAAAAATTGTGCTGCTATTAACATGAGTGCACATATATCTCTGTGGTATGATTTTTTTTTTGTACCAGGGATCAAATTCACCACCTCGTGCTTACCAGGCAGACTCTTATGCCACTGAGCTAAATCCCTGGCCCGGTATGATGTTTTTAAGTCTTCTGGGAAGATACCCAGGAGTGGAGTAACTGGGTCAAAAGGGACCTCTAATCTTGATTTTTAAAAGGAATTTCCAACCTGATTTCCATAATGGTTGCACCAATCTACACTCCTACCAACAGTGGGGAAGCCTTCCTTTTTCCCCACACCCCCTCCAGCATTTATCAGTTGATTTATTGATGGTAGCCATTCTTTCTGGGGTGAGATGGGATCTCAGTTTTGTTTTAATTGCATCTATTGAATGACTCTATTGGTTCATATTTCAGCCTTTTCAGTTCCAATAGTCTTGCCTATCCATTATGTTCATCTTACTCATGGTCCTACTGTGTGACTGGTGTTTAGCTAGTTGCCAGATCTCACAGTATAAGGGAGAGGCCAGTGACCTGAATTCCTCCTGTGGGGCCAGTTGAGTGAGTCCTACATTTTTCCTGGGATGACAAGTCTAATAGTGATGTGAGCCAACTCTTGGCTCATATTGTTTCTGCTGCTTCAGATTTTCCAGGCTTCCAAACCCACCTGCCCATGGTGTGTGTCCCATTCAGGGTCCTATTATGTCATTGGGGATCTTACAGGCCAGCCTGGGGTCATCTGGGTTGAGGAAGGGCTCACCTGTGGTCTCACTGGCCTGCCAAGCTCTTCTGGGTTAGGGGAAGGCTCCTCTCTAAGAGGTTTCAATATTCTGTTCTTGTGTTGAATTTCTGGGATCTTGATTATTGTATGTCTGGGTGTAGATTTAATTTGCTTATGGCTAATGGAGTTCTATATGCCTCACTTATCTATATGTCAGATTCTTTTCCTCCTCTTGGGAAATTTTCTACTACTACTTCTGAAAAAAATTTTTTTTCTTTTTATGTAATTTGTGTTGACTCCTGCTTTTTCATTGTTACCAATTATTCTTATACTATTTTTCTTTGTGTCATCTTATGGCTGTTGAAATATTATTTCCTAATCTTTTGTTATTGTCAGGAAATGTTTCCTCTCATGATCACTAGTTCCTGTCTTTAAGGTTGACAGTATGTCTTCAGTTTTGTTCAAGTGGTTTTGCCAACTTCCAATGGAATTTTTAATCTCCTAGATATCTGTTTGAATCTACTTCATGCATTCTGTTTCTTTCCTACATTGATCATTTACTGTTTCTATCCTCTTCCTATCATCATCTAGTTTTTTAATCTATCTCTACTTGAAATTTGTTGAACAATTCCTTTACAAATGTTAATTTTTTAACCAGAGAGGTTATTTATGATCTACTTTTTTCTATAATCTTATGGATTTGTTTCTTTACTTCACTTGTTATTATTTCAGAAATTTCAGATGTGTGTCTTGTAATTTCTTTTGTGTTGCTGTCTTTTTATGTTGATGTTTGGACTTGTTCTGAGTGGCTAAAGGTCTGAGATCATATTTTGCTTTTTCATCATGTCATTTTCTATTTCAAAAAATTTTTATTTTATTTTCTATGATGATCCTTGTGGGTTTTTTAGTAGGTAACTATATCGTTAGTATCAAGGCCTCTCTAGGAAATGTCTGTTCTTCGGGGAAGTCTTATGTGTATATGAGATTCTTGGTTTGTATCTTTTATAAGATCCTAGTTTCTTATTTAATTAAGTGTGGGATGTTGGTATCTGTTTGACTCTATCACCTGTCCTTTGGTATAGGGCTGTGGTAAGGTTATCACCCTAGTGATTCCCAGTATTGTTACAGAAGTAATGATATCCTGATTACAGCAGATATGACATCCTAGCTAAAGCAGTAAAATTAGCAATAATAATATCATCAAGCCCAATTTAGAAACTGGCAAACTGTGATAACTATTGATTTTGTACTTTAGACCATAGGAGTAGACTCTATAGTTATAGAACAGCACTGATCACAAACTAGGAGTTTGTATACAAAGTGTTTCCCCTTGGTATAATGGTTTTACTCTGTGATTGAGAAATTTAGACAGGATAGTAAATAAAACAAAGATAACTGGATAAGAAGTAGAAGCAAGGTCTATGTACAAAAGATGACTGTGAAAGGTTTGGGAAACTCAAGAAAGGGTTAGAAAAAAAGAATGAAGGAGTATTTGAGGGATTATCTGAACTTGGCCTCCTAGTTTGAGGGATAGAATTATTTTTCTGTGGTTGGAGTTATTCCCAGCCATTTAGAAAAGAGAGAAAGGAAGAGCAGAAGAAAGGAAAAAAGAAAGGGGGAAGAGAGAGAGAGAGAGAGAAGAAAGAAAAAAGAAAGATGAAAAAGAAAAAAGAAAATGGAGAGAAAACAAAAACAAAAAATGAGAGAAAAGGGCCAGTTCCTGAGTCCTGAATTCTTCCTGAGCTGGTTGCTGGTCCTGTAGAGGCCTCAGTCCCCTGCTGGCTCATATTATTATTGCTACTTCAGACTTTTCACACCGTTAGTCTAGCCTGTCCTGTGTACCTTACTTAGGACCCTATTGTGTTGCTGACATTCCTCTGGTCTCTGAGTCTTCTCAAACAGTTTACCTCAGTAGTGACAGTAGTGAGGGGAGAGGCTACCCTCCTGCATGGCCCTTCACTTGAGTTCCTATGGTGGTGGAGAGATGATAGGAGGGGTCTCTCTCCTCTGGCACCCTTCATCTCTAGCTGCTTTTAATATTTTGTTCTTGTGCTGAATCTCTGAGATTTTGATTATTGTGTGTCTTGGTATAGATTTATTTTCATCTTTGCTCTTTGGGATTCTATATACTTCATTTATTTGTATTCTAAAAGTTTTCAGCCATTATTTCTGTGAAAAGATTTTTAATGATTTTTGCACTGTTTCCAGATTTCTCATTGATTCCTGTCAATCTTATATTGTTCTCATTTGCTTCATCCTGTAATTGTTGGATTCATTTTTTGTGGTCACTTGCTATTTTTAAGATATCTTTCTTTTTCTGGTCACTAGTCCTGTTCCAGTTTTCTAGATCTGATATTCTATCCTCACTTTCATTTAATCTATTGCATATACTTTCAATAGAGCTTCCATCTGCATTTCTGTTTGGATCTAATATATTGATTCCATTTCTTGTCTGTGTTTGACATTCATGATTTTCACTGGTTTCCTAAGTGCCTCTATTCATTTGTCTTTGTCTGCTTTAATGTCTTTCATTTTGATAGTTACTTCTTTTTGCCCCTTAGATATTATTTTTCCTGTGGTCTCCATTTTTTTTTTTTTCATTTCTGCACTATCATTTGGAGAATTCCATCTGTTGGCTTCCAATTTCCACTCTCTTTATGCTCTGGACTTGTCCTAGGTAGGCTGGGCATTTGGGATTGCATTTTGCTTCTTTATCTTGTCTTTTCTATTTTCCATTTTATTTTGTTTTTTGCATTGACTCTTGTAGATTTCTTACGTTAGATACACTTATCATTGATGTTGAGACTTTCCTAAAGGGTGTCTGTTCCTTTGGATGTCTTCTAGATGTAGATGGTTCTTGGTCTTTATGTCTATCCCACGTACCTACTTTCTCATTGTATTAAGACTGAGGAGCTGCTGTTTGACTTAGGGCACATTCCTTTGATACTGGACTATTTTGATGTTTAGGTTCCCTTATCATCACAGTGTTGTCATACAAAGGGCAAAAACTGGTTATAGTATGTACTACATCATGGTTAAAGTAGTTCAGTGGACAATAGCAATAGACTCAAGTATAGCCTAGTTACTGACAAACTGGTAACTATTAGCCTGATATCTAAACATAGGAAGGTCTACAGAAATATAGTATAATCCAGCTTATACCAGGAAATTATATGCAATGATTTTCAACTTAGTAGAGTGGTTTTTACCCTGTTGTGTGGTGGGGGTTTCAAGAGGATAGAGGATGGGATGAAGAAATGAATGAGGTTAAAAATAGTAGCAGCAAGTTTGGAGGGCACAGGATGATCATTTTGGGTAATTGTAGGACACAGGAGGGAAGGATTGACAGAGAAAGCCTAGGAGTTTTGAAGTGAACCAAAAAGAGAAGAGACAATATTTACTCATATGAAATTATTACAAAGTCACACAAGATAGTTGATGGTAAAGAGGAATAGGATAATTAGAATAAAACAAAGAGAAAGACTAGAAATCACCTGTTGACTCTTCTTGCTACTGTTAAATGAGACATTTCTACATGTTTAGTTCCACCTGTCCACTGAGTGTATCTTATCTAGGGTCCTACTGTGTTGTTGGCATTCCTGCAGGTCTCTCAACCCTGAGTCCCACCAGTGGAGGGAGAGAGGGGAAGATCTCAGACTTCTTTTGCCAACTGCATTATCCCAGGGAAGTGGAGGAAGGGAGGAGCCAAACTCACATTCTCCTCTCCAACCACACAATCCAAGAGGAGTAGAGGAAGGAAGGAGTGAAAACTCAGACTCCTCTCAGCAGCCAAGCTGTCCTGGGGCAATGGAAGAAGGGAGGAGTGCGAACTCTACCTTTTCTTAAATGCAGAATTTTAAAAATCCAAAATTATGCCAGTAGAAAGGAAACTGTTAGAGAAAAGTAGGAGGACCTGTGAAAGAGGAGAGTGATGGGTAATGGAGTGGGTAAGATTAGAGTATGTTAAATATATGTATTAAAGTGCCACAGTTGGGACTTCCAGAAAGATAGTGGAACAGTAAGCAGCAGAGTAAACAGCCTCTCTGAGGGAAACTGTCCAGAAGCTGGAGTGTAGCACTGTGGGGTAGACAAGAAGGAAGGAAGTGGGTCCCCTGGGCCGAGGAAGAACTTAAAGTGAGAATTAAAGCCCACAGAGAGAGTAAAAAAGAAAAACTTAAAGAAAGAAGAAGGTGGTAGCTGGCGGTGGGTTCACTTGGAGCAGGACCAACTGTGTGAGAGGAACTGTTGGAACCTGGGGACCCACAATTTGATGGTGGTGGCTGGCAAGCCTGGAAGCCCCTGCAAAGAGATGTGGTAGTGGAGGCAAGCAGCAGACTGAGAACTGCACTGACTGGCAGTGAGTGCAAAGGGCTCAGTTCTTCTGCGGGAGAGAGTGATTGGCTGCGAGCCATTTTAGGGTTAGGCTGGATAAGCCCAGAACCTGAAGTGCAGCTGGCTCCCTCCAGTAGCTCCTAGCTGGGAGCAGTCTGGTGGAAATTACTTGGACTGGGCCCCACCGCTGTGTGCATTGCAACAGCCATTGCCGAGATTCCTCACTGGTAACCAGCTCAGCCTGAGGTGGCCAGCCCCACCCCTGCACATACTTTAATAGCCATGGTGGGGGCTCTGGCCATGCCCCTCTGTGCCCACTCTGGCAACCATCATTGTAGATTCCTGTAGATAACCAGCTAGGAGGCACAAGGTCAACCTGCCCCTGCGTGCACACCAACAGCCACTGGTGAGCCAAACATTGACAGAGAGGGCCACAACAGGTAGCCATCTTGGGCAGAAAGAGCCAGCAGATCCTCCTCTGCCTGCCAGCACCACCACTGGAAGGCTCTTTCCTGCAAGTGGCCAGCAGAAGCAGGGACACACAGTAAGGTAAGCTCTGTGCACCTACAGGCCAGAACTGGAGGCCCTTGGTTCCCTTGGGCAGCCATCACCCATCAGCAGAATTAGACAAATACACCCCTGTGTGCCTGCCACCATCATGGGAGTCCCAGTGTAGACAAGGGCTGAGAGAAGCATCCCCACCTCCACACACTCCTGATCATCAGGGAAGCCCTAGTGTAGCTGTGCAAGTCTGAAGAAGCCCACTCCATGCCCTGCTGCCTCCCTGTAATCTAAGGTTAGAAGAACCCAAGTGCCTATCCCATTCACCTACACTGTGAAGGGGCAGCCAACATGGGAAGTGCCTGGGACCCCACAACCAGATAGGAACCTAGAAGAATGTCAAGATAAAGGAGCAAAAGGCAATCTCAGACCTCTAGCCCACACAGAACAAGTCTGGGGGATACAGTGATGGAAGAAAACAGAAGTCACACATCTGAAATCTCTGAGAGGATAGCAACTGAAATAAAGAAACAACTTTATGAGATTGTGAAAGTAGTCAAATAAGAAATAATGTCTCAGGTAAAAAAGAAGTCATAAACATACTGAAAGAATTGCTCAGCATGTCTAAAGTAGATATACATAAAGAGGACCATAGAAAAATGATGGAAACCTTAAGTCAATATAAAAAGGAATTATAATGCATGAAACAGATTCAAAGAGAGATCCAGGAAATTAAAAAGTCAATCAAAAGCTGGAAAAACCACTTGAAAGAGACTAAAGATAGACTTTCAAACCTTGAAGATAGGATTGCAGCTAGTGATCTTGAAAGGAAAGATCTCTTAAAAATAACAAGGAGATTGCAAGATGGCTGACTGAGTGGTGGCACGATAAGAGAGACTCTGAGGAAAAAATAAAAACAACTCAGACACTGGAATCTGGCAACATGGAGAAAGCCAGACAAAAGGAGAGGATTCTCATGACCCAGGAAGAAAATGAGGAAAAAGAAAAAAGAAGAAAAAGAACATGGACAGAGGGCTGGAGCTGGGCAAGCCCCGATCACTGTACTGGCACGTCTTAAAATCAGGTGACTCACAATCACGATCGAGCTGAGATTGCGGCCCTGCTGGGAGAGGGGGTTGGTGAGCTCCAGACCCTCGGCTGGAGGAGGCGCTGAGACAGGGAGTGGAAACAGCCAATCGAGCTGCATGAACTTCGGTGAATGATGGGAACTGGATTTCCCAAACCGGGAGGACTGACTGGGCAACATTTTGGAGTTGGGCAGGGCCGGCTTGAATTAAAACCTGAGGCAGTGTCCACTGATGACGCCTAGTCCAAAGCAGATTGGTGGGATCTGCTCAGGCAGGGCCATGCCCCTGGTTGAAACCTAATAGCCAGGGACAAGGCTTTTCTGGGCCAGTGGCATCCCCAGGGAACACACAAACTTGTTGAAGCATAAACTGGTTGACTGGTGTAGGGGGAGGAGCCAGCTCTCAGCCTGCAACTCGCAGATCTGCAGCAGACTAGGGGGCAGTACTTCCCTAGCAAGTGTGCTGCAGAAAAACTGTAAGCAATACGAAAGGCCCAGAGACCTCCACCACCCACCTGTCTGAAGGGGGCCGAAAACATGACAAGACAGAGAAAGAGCAAAAGGTCCCCAACTGTGGAACCAGGGAAAGTGAGTCCAACAGAGGTAAATGCAGAGGAGGATGAGAGAAGCAAACCTGTAATGTCAGAGACAGCCTCATCGGAAACAAAGAAATACATCCGTGACCTCATTGTCAAATTTAAATCTGAAATTCTAACTCAGGTGAAGCAAGATATAAGAAGATTAATAAAAGAAGTCCTGGGTAATCCTCAAGTAGACACAAATGAAAGAATAGAGGAACCCAGAGAAAGGAGAGAAGCCTTTGATGAAGAATATAAACAAAATCTAGAATACATGAAACAGATCCAAAGAGAATATCAGGAAATTAAAGACTCCATTGAAACCTGGCAAAACCTTTTAACAGAAACTAAAGACAAACTTTCAAAACTTGAAGATAGATTTGCAAAATATGATCATGAAAGGAAGGATCTCTTAAAAATAACAAGGGACCAGGAAGCAATGATACAAAGGCTAGAAGATGACAAGAGGATTTACAACCTAAGAATAAAATATGTGAATGAAGATGCAGCAACAAATACAAATGAAATAAAAAGTCTATTCACAGAAATAATTAAGGAAAACTTCCCAAACATAGGTAATGGAAGTGAAGTTCAGATAAATGAGGCATATAGAACTCCAGCCAGCTACAACCAAAACAGATCTATACCCAGACATATAATAATCAGAATCCCAGAAATCCATCACAAGAACAGAATATTAAAAGTGGTTAGTGAAAAGAAACAGATTACCTATAAAGGAAAACTCATCAAAATCAACTCATCAGAATCACAGCAGACTTCTCAATGCAAACCATCAAATCAAGAAGAGCTTGGAGTGAAATATTCCAAGCCTGAAAGAAAATAACCTCCAACCCAGAATGATGTACCCTCCAAAACTGTCTCTCAAAATTAATGGAGAGACAAGATATTTCCACGACAAAGAGGAACTGGGGGAGTTTGTGACCACCAATCCAACCCTACAAAGAATACTGAAGGACATTCTAAAGAGAGAGAAGAAAATCACCAGGGTTCCAGGAATAATGGCAGAAAGGCCTCAAAGAAAGGGGCAGACAGTGGAATGAAGGAGAAAGTAAACAAATAACAACAGAAAAATAGCATGGCAGAGATAAGACAGAGAAGACTGGTTGTATCACTGTTTTATCTTGACTGATTTTATATGAATCTGGTATGCTTGAGAGTGTTGAGTCTGAGAGTAGGGGTAACTACTCTGAAGATGACAGGATTCAATAGGATACCCATTCTGGTTTGATCATTAACTGCCTTTGAAGTCCTATAATGTCTCCAATGTTTAGATTTTATTAATAGTGTAAAGCAATGCTGTTTATATTATATTTGACGATATAGGCAATTTTATTGAAAATAACAAGAGACATCATAGTGACTACCGTAGATCACCTAGTGTTGTGTTTTTGTATGTTCTTTTCATTTCGTGTTCCTCTAGGAATTTGTATTGCTGACTTGTTTTGATTTGTTTCTCCCTCTAATACAGAAAGGCTAGGTATATGTGTAGAGACTTATACATGTGTAGAACTTCTAAGTAGTTTACGAGAATGGATTATAGTTATTGTAAAGAAAAAAAAAGGAAAAGAGTGTATTCTAAAGGATATAACTGCATGTATGTTTGAGTGTGTGGA